>PVIY010001629.1:0-146442 GCA_004026745.1 Myrmecophaga tridactyla
AAGAATTTCTATGGCTCTATCTTAATTTAGCTGATTTGTCTTTCTTCAAATTTAAATCTACTGTTCAACCTCTCTAGTGAATTTTCATTTTGGTTGTTGAACTTTTCAACTCCAAAACTTCCCTTTAATTCCTTTTACAATTTTAAATTCCATTAAGAATTATTTTCTCTTTATTTTTTTCCTCTATTAGTTAAAACATTATAATCATATTTTCCTTTGCATCTTTAACCACAGTTTTCATTAATTCATTGAATGAATTGAACAAAATCTTGGAGCATTTTGGCTGCTTTGGAGTCTTTGTCTTTAAATCCAATATCTGGGCTCTTTCACAAACAGTTTCTGTTGTATATGTTTTCTTTCCAGTGCATAGGTCACATTTAAAAAAGAATTTTGATGAAAACTAGACACTTTAGATAATATATTTTACCTATTATGGAAACTGATGTCCCCTTTTCTAGGGCTTGTTGTTCTTTGCTTATTTATTTGTTTAGTAATTTGGCCAGGTTATGTTAGTGAAGTCTTTGCCCCCTGCAGCGTGAATCTCTGAAGTGGCTTCTCAGAGGCCATAGCTTTAGGTATGCATATAGTACAACTTGGATAGTAATGGTTCTAGCAGAGCTCTTTTTGACCATCTCTTTACATTATATCACTGATAAACCATCCGTGTACATTGGAGTTATCATCCATTTGATAGCCTTCACTAATTGTTGGCTAATTACTCTATTATTTTTTATAATGCCTTGATGAGTAAATTTTTGAGGGTCTGATCCAGTTAAATTTTAGCTCCTCAAAAATTGAGGCAGATCTTTGAGGATTGTTCAAATCCCAGGAGGATCCCTCTTATGATTTCTTTCCATGGTTATCTCTGGTAAACTAGCTGGCCTACAGATTAATTTGTTTTTCTCCTGGAGCTACCAGCCTTCTCTTAATTGCTTACTTTCAAAATCTCCACTGTTTTTAAGAATGCCCTTAGACTTGAATTCCCCACACACTTCCAAAAAAGTCAGGGCCCATGAGAAAGCACTGAAGCTCCCTGTTTTAATGGCCTTTCACCTTGGAAAAGTTTCTGGCCCCCACTCCGGAGGTGATGGAGAGTACAATCCTATACATTTTCTAGAGTGACATCCATGCCTTATGAGTAGGACACAAAGCAGAAATAGGAGCTTCTAAACTTGGCTTGCTTCTCCTGGCATGGAAAACCTTCCCTATGAACAGCTGGTTGAGGGATAAGGCCCCGATATTCTTGATCTGCCGTGTTTGGTATAGAGCCTGTCCTGAGTGAATGCTTGGCGAGACATTGGGAGAAGAGACTCCCCAAACTCTTGCCTGCCCTCATCTGGAACTTCTGCAACATGGAGATGGGGCAATGAAAGTCTAGTCAAAGTCAGTAATGAAATCAGGAAATAAAGTATGGATGTATAATTAAGAACTTCCTTAAAATAATTTTTATACTAGTTTAGTTGTTCTGCATGATGCCAGAAATATGAAGTAGTTTTTAAAAACTCACTTCTACATTTTGACAGATGACAAGATTTGGTAATTTCTATCTTAGAAAACTAATAAAAAGATGATCTGCATTTAAATGACAGTTACTAAAAGATACAGTAAAACTTCTAAAGACAATGTGAGTAGTTTCAAAGTTCTGGTAGGATTATTGTGGCTACTTAAAACTGAATGACTCCAGGGCGGCTGCTGTGGCTCAGCAGGCAGAGCTCCGACCTGCCGTGATGGAGGTCTGGAGTTCTGATCCCTAGTGCCTCCTGCCCATATGCAAATTAAAAAAAAAAAAAAAAAAAACTGAATGACTCCACACATCAAAAAACAAACCAAACAAAAACTTCTATATATATCTCAATGATGAGGGCAAATAAAACTACCTTTAACCATTACCTAAAGCAAGTTACAAAAAAGAAACACCCACAGCTCCAGAGCCAATTCTACGCAGGGACTTGAATGGAGAATTCACGGAATGAAAGCACTGGGATCAGAGACTTAGGAATTGCAACCTACAGAACATCACTCCACCCTCCCCATCAAATAAAAATGCAACAAAGTCCTTTCCAAAGTCATAAATATAGAGAAAAAGTATGAAGTATGATCAGAGCATAATAATAATATGCTGGGAAGTTTTTCTGCAATTTATCTATAATTTATTACAGTGGATCATTTTCTAGAAAATAACTGCAGAAAGCAATTAACAATGGATAGAGTACTCATTATATTTTGGATTTTAAATATGAGTTCCAATATTACAGAAATGCATTGTTTTAAGGCATATACCATATTACATAAGCCAAATGTCTGTCTTAAAAGATCCAGAATCTTTAATGAATGTGCCAGATAATTTTTTCCACACCAAAATTTCTCTTAACATCTTTTATTATGCTTCAGATTTTACATTCTTTCTTTTATTTTTTTTTCCTGTTAAATTTCACAGTATGTGTTCATGGAACTACAAAGTGGGAGAAGAAATTTATAAAAACTATGTTTGTAAGAACATTTCTAATATCTCAAAAGCTTTTTAATAAGTCAGGTCAGTATGACTATGGTTAGTAATTTGAAAAAGCTTTTTAATAATTAGATTGGAGATCAGTACATACTTCCATTAGAATAATAAATTGTTAGACAAATTGGAAAATGAAGGAAGCTATATTTAGATTTAATTTACTCATTTTTGATGAAGGTTTATGAAGCAGCAAAGACAAATTACAATTTCTAATGAGTAGTTGCAATGTGTAACATTTTCAAGAAACCATGACTAAATAATTCTGTGCTTTGTACCAATACATATTGAAATGGCAGGTGTTGTGTGGGCAGTGAGTTTAAAGAGCTCTAGCAAGTGTGTGTGTGTGTGTGTGTGTGTGTGTAAGAGTGAGAGGAAGAAGTGAGAAAGGAAATAAATAACTCTTTGTCTATCCCATATTGAAAATGGGTTATTGGGTTATTTTATTTTAAAATATACCAGAATCTAAAAAAGATTTTTATCATTTCATCCTCATCAGAATTAACTTTACATGTTACTAAAATAATATCATTTTTTTAAAAAATAGAAAGATATTCAACAATCCTGAACAATTTATTATTGTCATATCAATGTTTTCTGAGAAGAAAGTATTCTTTTTTTTTAAACGCATTGGGAAGATCAAACTAATTGAAATTAAATGTAATCATTCTAACTGGCAAACGTTTATTAATTTAATGAGTGAAAATCATAGATTTGACATTATGAAGCAAATAACATTACAGAGTATATCTTCCAAGCCCTTCAAATTTACAATCTTGGGTAAAAGTGAAATAATTGTGTGAGCATTAAAGACAAAATAACAAAAGAAGATATGCCACAAGCTGCTTTGTTTATTTGCTGAATGTATTGCTATCATATCACAACAAAGTTACTGAATCTATGAGTTTAATTTATAGAAATGTGACCATCTAAAATAACTACAAGATCCTAATTGAATGCAATGGATTCACCAATCGCCATTGGCATGTACATGGCACATATTTACATAACCAAAAATAAGTTTTAATACAGAATAGGACCCTGAATTTCTTTAAACCTATTTCCATATATCTTAGAGTGTGGGATCATTAATAGGTTGGGAGAAAGAGATGAAATTAATTATATCATAAATCTGGAACAGCATAATTTATTCACACACTAAGGAATTGCACAAAAATATTTCCAGCTAATGTATCTGAATGGTATCATTAGTATTTTTTTAATTTGGCTAATATGTATTTTCCAAGTTGTGAATATTTTATATACATTTTCTTATATTCAGAGAAAAAAATAGTTAATATAAAACAATAAACAAAAGTCCAAAGGAAAAATGCTTCAGCTTCAAACTATATGAAATATAGATGTGTATGTGTATTTATATGTATAAGCATATTTGCGTGTATATATATATATATACACATATATGTATGTATGTTTATATATCCATAACGAGTCTCTTCAATTTTCCCAAATACAGCTTACTCTCTATCTCAAACTTGCCTTCAAGTTAGAGAAGAGTGAATGCATAGATTTAAACTTTATTTAATTGCTGCAATTGCAATTTAGAGAATGGATTAAATCTAGAAAAGAAATAATTGTAGGAGGTTCTGGCAAGAATCTATGTAAGAAATGATTGTGCCTGTATTAGAGAATTGAGAGTAAGGATGGAGAGAAGTACCATAAATAGTTTTAAGAGATATTTAGAGAAAATGTAGACCAAAATTCTGATTGCTCAGTTTCAGAAGAGAACATATGTATGTCTGCATAATTGTATATGTACAAATAAACACATATCATTTATACAGAAACACATAACATGTGTGTGTGCCCATAAACATTTCCATCACCATTTAGATTCTTTTATGCTCCTTTGAAGAAATATGATCATGGCAAATCCCAAGCCATGTAACCACTGATCCACCTTCAGTCACCATACATTAATTTTCATTTTCTAGAATTTTACATATGGGATGATATATTCTGTACCCTTTTGTGCCAAATATCTTTAACCCAGAATAATTTATTTAATATTTATCCATGTGCTTTTCTTTTTTTATTTCTGTAAAGTATCCCATCACGTGAATATGCCACAATTTACCTGTTAAAATACAATTGTATTATTTCTAGTTTTTGGCTATTTTTAATGGCGCTTCCATGAAATTCATGTACAAATATTTGTGAATATATATGTTTTTGTTTTCTGTTAGGACAAAAACAGAACAGGGGAACAAAAATACAACAAAATAAAACATAAGGAAAGAACCTATCACAGGTTAGTAAGCTGTACAACTTCTGGCATTCACTCAAATCTGGGGGAAATTCAAGTTTTAAAGAACAAGAATGTAGAAATATATTGAATATGTTGGATCAAATAAATAGTGTAATAGAAAACTCAGAAGGACAAAACATGAGGTGTAGGATTAAATTTCTGGACTTCAGAAATAGTTTTCAGCTAATAGTAAACTATTAAACTATTCCAAAACTAGTTTTAGGAAACACTAGTCCCATAATATGATAATGAAAATAAGATTTCTAGATGAAATTTGTTAACAATTAAGAAATAGTTGAGTGGTAATATTTTTTTCTAAAATCCTTTAAGAAAACACCTACTTTCATAATTTTTTTTACATCAATAAGCTCAATATATTACAATATCTCAAATGGCGTCATACTGGTTTCTGCATTAGTTTGTAAGCTGCAGCTTGTGATATACCAGAAATGGAATGGCTTTTAAAAAGGGAATTTAATAAGTTACAAGTTTATAGTTCTAAGGAAGTGAAAGTGTCCAAATCAAGGCACCCACAAGGGGTTACCCTCACTCAAGAAAGGCCAATGTGTCTAGGACACCTCTGTAAGCTGGGAAGGCATATGGCTGGCATCTGCTGGTTCTTTGCTCCTGAGCTCCATTGCTTTCAGCCTCTGTTCCTATGAGGATTCCTCACTTTGCTTCTCCAGGGCTGGCTTTCATCTCTTGGCTTCTCTTGGCTCTCTCCAGGTTCTAGCTTGCTTAACATATCATGGCTATGTCTGCTGCGTTCCAAGTATCTCCAAACGTCTGTGTCTTTGTTCTCCAAGTGTCAGCATCTGTGCCAACTCTCTCTTTGTTGTCTCTGTCATTTCTGAGGTCTTTCCAAATTGTTTCCTTTTTTCAAAAGAGTCCAGTAAACTAATCAAGACCCACCAAAATGGGTGTAGTCACATCTCCACCCAATCAAAACATCACACCCAAAAAACCTAGAGCATTGAATCAAGATTAAATGAATGATTGCTCCCACAAGATTGGATAATGATTAAAGCATGGCTTATCTGAGGTACATAATAGTTTCAAACTGGTAAAATTTCCAAGTCTATAATTATTAAAATGCTCATAGGCTTGCCAACTTGGTCATTATTTTTACAGCAATAGACTACTTCAAATAACACACACACAATACATAATTTTTACATCAAAAATTTTTATGTTATGTCTATATTAAACATATATATGGAAATTATATAGTTAATCCATTAATTTAATAATGTTAGTTTTCTATTGTTGCTGTAGTAAAAAATGACACAAACTTAGTAGCTCAAAACAACACAAAATGATTATTTTATAGTTTTGGAAGTAAGAGACTGAAATGATTCTCACTGGGCTAAAATCAAGGTGTTTATAGGATTTCGTTTCTTTCTGGAGACTCTAAGATTGAATTTATTTTCTTGTATTTTCCACTTTCTAGATGATTACTGTATTACTTGGCTTATAGTTCCTTTTTCTATCTTCAAAGCCCAAAGTGCCACATCTTAAAATCTCTCTCTCTTAAAAACACACACACACACACCCTTGCCTTCTTTTTTTTTTTACTTTTACAAGGACCCTTTTGATTACTTCAGGCTCAATCGAAGAAGCCAGCATAATCTTCCCATCTCAAAATCCTTAATTTATTTACATCTGCAACCCCTCTTTTGCCATTTAATATAGCATATTCAAAAGTTCTGGGGATCAAAATATGGACATTTGGGGCAGGACATTTTTCTGCCTACCACATAGCAAAGAGGAATTTGTCACTATTGATGCCAGCCACTTTTCAGGCATCTTCTCTACTACAAAGTAACACCAGTCACATTTCTGTGACAAATATGCTACATATTTTAGCCTTTTTAGGACAAATATTCTACCAAGAAGATATAGAGAATAAACAATGAACATAATGAGTGTATTATATAATAGGTTAGAAGGAGGTAAATACTATTGGAAAAAAAAAGAGCAGAATAAGCTGGACCAGGATTGGTGGTAGGTGGGATTAGCAATTTATATAGGATGGATGGGATAGGGTACATCAAGAAAATAGCATTTGGTCAATTTTTTGCAGCTATATTTGGAGGAAGAACATATTAGGAAGAAGGAATAGTTAGTGTGAGCACTCTAAGATGCTAGCATGTCTAAGAAAGAGCATGTAAGATGATAAGGCTGAGCTAGAGTGAGACAAGTGTGACTAAGGGGAGAACAGTAGCATATGCATTCTAAAAGGTAATGGGAAGAGAGAAAAATGACATAGGACCTTGAAGCCTTTTGTAAGGACCCGAATTTTTTTGTTCATGAAATAGAAAGCATTGTAGGGTTTTTACCCACAAGAAAAATTATTTGATTCAGGTTTTGAAGGATCATTTTCTCTTCTATGTTGTGAAAAGACTATAAAGTGGACAAGGGGAAAGAAAACTAGTTAAGGATCTATTGCAGTTATAGCAATCAAACTGGTGGTGGTTTAGGGCAGGAGGTAAAAGTGCACATGGTGAGAAGTAGCAGGATTTGAAGTATTTTATGGAAAGTCAACATGATTTCCTAAAGGAATGGATGTTCGGGATGAGATGAAAAATAGAACCAAAAGTGACTCTAAAAACTTGTCCTGAGTAATTATAGTTGCATCAACTGGATTCAGAAGGCTACCTGTGGAACAGTTATGTTGGAATTGCTGAGGAGTGGAGTTTGGCCATTTTTAGCTTTAGATACCTATTAGACGTCTAAGGGGTGATATTGCATCGGAGTTAGATTTAGATTTTTAAGTACAGAGGAGATTTCTGAACTGAAGATAACCATACAGATGGTTTTCAAATATAGGATGAGATTTCCTAGAAGGTATGCATAAATAAGGAAGAGGACCAAGGATCAAACCCAAGACTGCACCAACAGAAATTGGGAGAAAGGAATAAATGTAAATATATATATATATAAGATCCAGTAAGGCAAACTGTGTCAAATGCTGCTGAAAGGTCAAGTGTGATAAAAATTGAGAACTGAACATTATAATTATAATTACCTTGTGGAATCAGTTACCTTGGAGTAGAAACGGCAAATCCTGATTGCATTAGTTATAAAATAATAGCAAGAAAGAAATTGGAGACAGTAAATATTGACCACTTTCAAACAGTGTTGTTGCAAAGAGTGGTTAAGAAAGTGGATCAAAAGGAAAAGCACATTTTGTTTATTTTGTTTGTGTTTTTGATGGGAAAAAAATCACAGCATTATTGGATTTTAATGGGAATAGTCTAATTGAGAAATAAAATTAGCGATGCAGAAGAAAACAGACAGAACTGTTAGACTGATATCCTTGTTAGGGAAGAGGGGGTGGAATTTGGTGCATAAATAGAGGTATTGGCTTGAGATTGGAGCATGGATAAAACATATATAGTAACACCCAAAAGGAGAGAATATGTGGATTCAGACACTGGTATTTAAGTAGATGTGCTTGACACTTATTTGAGTTTTATTTCTTCAGCGGCAAAAAAGCATTGAATATAGTTATCTCATAGCACATTCAGATGCCTGGCATAATATGGCTCTAACCAAAGACAATGAGTATAAGAATCATGAAAGGATATTAATAAAATGACTGAATCTAGCCACATGATGCATACAAGTAACTGCAACCAACAAGACAATGTCAATAATATTAAAAACTCATGATCTCTTATTTTATAAAAGAATTAAAAATCCTCATTATTCATAGAGCATGCAGTTCATTGTTCCCCGGAATTTTTCTTTCTGTGATTGAATCAATGCATCCTGATTTCATTTTAGTTTATCTTATGACTATGTAAGCACAGATTAATACAAATTTACAAGAAAAAAAAAAGATTTCCTTTTTAGTTTATCTAATGACTATGTAAGCCAAGTCATTTACAAAATTTACAAAACAATGTTTTGCTTTTTAGTTTATCATATGACCATGTAAGCACAGACTAATACAAATTTCCATAAAAGGAAAAGGCACTGAAGGCAGGAAGAGTTGAATTCTTTGATCACAAACATGTAAAGGATCATGAACAAAACCTATTTTGGAGATTTTCCTAAAATCAAGCTTATATGAACTATCAGTGATTATAATTCAGAGCAGACTCCTTTCATTGTAGCATCATGCTCTTGAATGATAAAGATAAATACAATTTGGAAAATAGTAGTTGAGAAAAGGGTGCAGTACAGTGGTTTTCTTAATGGCTGCTCATCTTTCTTCTTAGAAGTTAATTGTCTGCTTGATAATTAAGGCTTAGTGCATTGTCTCAATCTTGTCACAAAAACATTATGTATAAAAGATATTGTAATGAATCAATATCAGACAACAGAATTAAGGGATAAGATTTGTAACTAAAACAACATTTCCAAAGTGTCATAACTAACAACATCTTCATAAATCTTACTTATAAATAAGTTCTTATTTATAGGAGGAGGGTAGGACTTGAACATGTCTTTTAGGGGTATTTAATAAAAACCAACCCATAACATTTGGTACTTATTCAAAATTTCGATTCCCAGAATACTAACCCAGAGATTCTGTTTTAAGTTCTATTTTTACAAATAGGGCCCAGATGAATATAATGGTCAGGTAGTATGAAAAGTATTATAGTAGTACAATCTGTGCAAAATAAGAAAATAAAAAGTGGTAATGTGCTGCTATATCCCACTAGTCGAAGATCATCTGATTATTAGATTTATCTTAGCAAACAAGCATCCAGGCACGTCATCAGAGCATGGCAGAGATGGAAGGCATGATAGAGATCATCGGGTCCAACAGTCTGTCTTTTACAATAAGGAAATTGAAGTCAAAGTCACACATTTCAATGCAATAGGGAATTAGAAGCAGAACAAGTACTACAACAAGAGTCTCTTGTTGGCTTCAACTTATTTTATTACCAAGATCACACTTCCAGATCTCACTTCAAAATTGGAATATCATAAGAAAAAATATGTAAGTAGAATGCTGAAAATCCACCCTTAACCTTCGGAAGTAAAAACAATTAACTACAAGTGCTTATAACAAATTTTAAATTCTTAGCATGATTTATCATAAATATATAAATATATTTACATTATAAATATATTATGAAATATTTAAATAATTTATTATAAATTAATACAAATACATATATTTTATAGATATATATAATGAACCCTCATTATCCAATTGTTGTAATAATAACGACTTTTAAAAATTTAACCGGACTCTAAATACTTATTGTAATCCATGCTGTGACTTTGGAATCATATCCTCTAATGTTCATATAAAAAGAATCTTATTTATAATAAACTATTGAAGTTCTCATATGAACTATTTCAATGGGCCATAGCATGCATTTTTCAGAGGGAAAACTAAAAATGCATGCTATGGCCAATAGTTAACAGGTAGTTAGATAGTGCTAATGGTTATAGTTTGCTAAACCCCAATCAACATCACTCCTGTTGTCTCTAAAGAGCATGTGGAGCTTAAACTGAGACTCTATAAAAGTTTCAGGCACTAGGTTTGCCTTTCTGGGACATTTAATTCCCAGAGGGTTCCTAGATCTGAAAAATCCTGAAACCGAGAGGGTCCAGCCTCTCCGGGAGTATCCATTGATTGCACTCCCTTGTCCTTCAGAGTGGACACCCCTTCTCAACATGAAAGAGTTCAACTGGACATTCCTCAAGGATCCCTATAGAGTGGCAGAGGGATTAAAGAAGAGGGAGGAGGTATAACAGAGAAAATGGGATTTAACAAATGAGTATTGCTGCTGAATCACTATATTAATTTTCCTTCTAGCCTCAAGTGTTTTGGAGCAATTAGAAAGAAAAATCTGAGATGATGGAATGGTAGCCCATGACAAACTCTGGAATCTGTTCTGTAACTACTTGTTGAAGTGTGCTTTGAAAATTATTGCTTTTTTCTTTCTTTGCTTTGTATGTATGCTATATTTTACAATAAAAAAACGTTTAAAAAAGATATCTCCCCACAAGATATCTATTAATCACAAAGGCAGAAAGGGTAATCTTACAGTGAAGAAACCTGGCAGACACCACCTTAGCCAAGTGACCCAAGTTAACCTCACCAGTAAAGAACTATATTGACATGATATACTGTCTGGTATCATGCACAAAGAAAAGAACATAACATCACTTTGTAGTATTTTTGCCAAAAATGAATGACCTCAAAGTAATCATTATGAAACATCAGATAAACTCACCATGAGGGACATTATACAAAATATCTGGCCAATAAGTACACTGCACAAGTGTCAAATTCATTTCATGCCCCTGTCCTTTAGTTTAGACCTCCCTTCTCAACATGAAAAAGTCAGAACGGGCATTCCCCAAAGGTCCCTATAGATTGGGAGAAGGATTAAAGGAGAAGGAGATAAAACAGAAAAATGGGATTTAACAAATGAGTATTGCTGCTGAATCACTATATTAATATTCCTTCTAACCTCCAGTGTGTTGGAGCAGCTAGAAAGAAAATTCTGAGATGATGGAATGGTAGCCCATGACAAATGCTGGGATCTGTTCTGTAACAACTTGTTGAAGTGTGATTTGAAAAGTACTGCTTTTTTCTTTCTTTGCTTTGTATATATGTGCCCATGACAAATGCTGGGATCTGTTCTGTAACAACTTGTTGAAGTGTGATTTGAAAAGTACTGCTTTTTTCTTTCTTTGCTTTGTATATATGTTATATGATACAATAAAAAATTACAAAATGTATTTAAAAAACCACATCTGACCAAATACTCCTGAAAAAAGAAGGTTGTGATCAGAAACAGATACAGAGAAGGCATCTACGATATCAGCAATATTATATCCTTCGCAGGTATTTGCTCTGTAACTATTTGTTAAATTACACTTGGAAATATACTTTAGTAACTACTTGTTGGACTGTACTTTGAAATTTATCACTTTTATGTATATATGTTATATTTCACAATAAAAAATGTTTAAAAAATATTGAGAACTGCTACTGATAAAAGGTTTTTAAGGAGTAAATCACTAAATCACCATTGCTTTTTAATCTAAAGTTTAAAATGCAAGAAATTGCCTGAAAAATAAGGTTGACTCAAATGCAGTAATCCCAAATGGGAAAATTCACAGAGTGTTGTACCTTAATTAGTGCTTTTGCAATTTTACTTCCTCAGTGTTCTGGAAAGAACTGTAAGCCATAAAGACACACCAGAGACAGAGCTGCTTTAAGGGCTCATAGCAGATCATTTGATAGATCTACTGGATCAAAGCTTCTTCACATTAAAAAATAAAGTATTTTTGGCTGATCATCTTCATAATTTTTTTTCCTCCCCTGGAGTGAAAAATATCAAACCAATTATTAGCTATAGCTGGCATTGTCAAAGAAAGTCCTCCATTAATGTCACAAAAATGATATTATCATCTATTTGTTGTCATCTCAAAATTCCAATGTTCTTAAAAATGTATTCATGATTATACAGACAAAATTAGATACTGTGGGGGATGGTGAATGGATAGTTCAGTGGTAGAAGTCTCAATACAGGAGACCCGGCCCATGCACTACCACTCCCCAATTCCCCTAAAAAAAAAAATTGTTGTGAACAAAATTCCCTATGGTATATATATCACATATCTGACTCTGTGTGTGTGTGTGTGTGTGTGTGTGTGTGTGTATATAGAAATACATATATGTAGGGAGAAAAAGAAATTAGATACTTGTATGGTCATATAAAGACTTTCCTCAAAGTATCATATTTATTCATAGATGCTGAAAATATGTATATTTAAATGCATTTTTTTTTTACATGGGCAGGCACTGTGAAATGAACCTGGGTCTCTGGCATGGCAGGTGAGAACTCTGCCTGCTGAGCCACCATGGCCCACCCTGTATTTACATAAATTTATAGTCACAAAAGCCTTTGCACATATACTTCTCTTATAATTTAATTTTCATATAAAAGTGATTTATATGTTTTTATAAGGATATGCTTAGCTATTTAAAATAAAAATAAGCAAATATTCACAGTTTGCATATAGATTTGGAAAAAGGAGTAAATGCATTCATGCCATTATGCAACATGTTAATATTACAGGGAAAATAAAAATAGAAAAAGATATTTAGTTCTGAAATAATATAAATTATTGTTCCCCAAAATCTGGCTGTATATCAGAATTAACATGGATGCATTTCAGTGAATCAGATCCCCAAAGCTCAGTCTGAGCATACTGAATTAAAATCTCAGAGGTCAGGTATCAGATTCTGTATTTTTGAAAGAATGTTTTCTTCTGATGGTATTTAACACTCGATGTCTTGAGATCATCAGTGTGACATTCACTATCTCACTCTGTGTGTGCATCACTGTGTATTGTCTAGGGGATATGTGGAAAGCAGCGGCACTTCCTATCTTGGGCAACTACACAGATCTACCAGGTTCTTGTCACCAAAAATTGGTCTGAGTTTTCAAAAATATCATCAAGCTGTGATGTGTTCATATCTTTTTATTCTGGCAAACTTAAAAAAAATGATTGATAAGATTTTCTTATGAAGGAATTAAAAGCTATGAGTGGTATTGATTATTTAAAAAGCATTTAAAAAGCATGACTTTCAACTTAGTTTAAAGGGTGAAAGTTAAAATATTTTATTTAAAGAAACATACTATCTTTGCATATGTAATCTAGTTTCAGAGACAGTCCCAACAGTTCTACACATTTGTAATTAAGAATTGGTCAGGTTTATGTGTCAACTTGGCCAGGTGATGGTGCCTGGTCATCTGGTTGGGCAAGCACTGGCTTGTCTGTTGCTATGAGGACATTTCATGGACTTAAATCATGATCAGGTTGACTATATCCACAGCTGATTGCATTTGTAATCAGCTAAGGGAAGTGTCTTCTGCAATGAGTGATACTTAATCTAATCACCAGAAGGCTTTTAAGGAGGATTTAGAAGAGACAGTCACTCTTCCTGTTTCAGCCAGCCAGCCTGTCCTGTGGAGTTGGTCCAGACCCTTCATTGGAGTTACCAACTTCACAGCCTACCCTATGGATTTTGGACTCTTCCATTTCCGCGGTTGTTCAGCCAGCCTCACCTGAGAGTTCGGTGGGGAGCTTCATCTGAGTTACCAGCTTGTGGCCTGCCCTGCAGACTTGAACTCTACATTCCAATGGTTACCTGAAACACTTTTATAAATTTTAAATCTATGGATATCTCCTGCTGATTCTGTTTCTCTAGAGAACCCTAGCCAATACAAGAGCCAAAGAGAAGAACAGACCTTGTGAAAGTCCCTTAATATGGTTTGTTGTAGTGCCTTTTAATAATGTGCTGTTTTTATCCTTTGCTTTCCCAAAGCCACAATGTCAGTTGGTATCTTCAGGGGTTAAAAATAGAACTATTAAGTACATTTAACATGGTACTTTCCACATGATCATTTTGGTGTTTGGTTTTGGGGAGGCTGTGGTACACACCACCATCACCACCACTAACCCCCACACCTACCTGAATTTCAAAATATCTTACAAGTTGATCGCCTCATTTGAAATGTTATGTAGCTGCTTTGTTTGATTTGCAAATCACTCTGAGGCGTCCATATAAGCATTCTTATTATATGAATGATAACAACTGGATTTCCATCACCTAAGTGGTTTCTCAACTTGGTTCACTGAAAGAAAAATGAAATGCTTCACTGAACACATGCATTTATAATTGCCTTTATTTTGAAGGATATGCATTTCCCACTAAAATATACTTTGTTTTTATGAGGAATTCAAAGAAAATATTGCTAGGTTGTCTTAATATGTGAATTAGCACGAAACACATTTATTTTCTTCCAGCAGGAGCTATCTCTTGCAATGTGAAACAAGCATTAGATTCGTCCTTTTGTTATCTCACATATTAACAATTGTCAGCTTCCCTCATTTTTATGTATTTTATTTCCTTATATTGCTTGACTGCATTCAGCTAGTCACTTCTTTTCCTTGTTCTTGTTACTGTTTTTTCCTTCAAAAGTCTTAAAAATATCACTTTGTGATATCATGTAAGCCACAGAACGAGAAAGCTAAAATGAACAGTAGGGATAAAGCTGGATTTTTTTAATAACTTTTTGAATTAAACCATATTAACACTATGAGAAAAAATGATTTGATAAACAACATTACAAAAATGTGAAATTTGTGGAACACGGTTCAGGTTATTTTGGAATGCAGTGTTTATCTATTTTTAACTTTCAAAATAATGTTATCAAATATAATACTATGGCAGGAACACTTTTGTTACAAAATTCTTTCCAAACTGTGAATATTTGTTAATTTTCATTATAAAATTGTTTGTTAATTGTCACATGAATCCAGAATTATCACATCATCTAGTGCATTGTGAAATTTATATATTTTTATCAAATATTTTGCTTGTCTTAATTTCCTTATTCAGAAGAATACACTAAAATCTCTGCCTAAGGAATGGCTGTGAGTGTATTTCAAGGAGAGCCTTCCAAACAATCACCCAAGCTTCTATTACCCCATATTCCAGACATAGATGGCTTGCCAAAACTGGGCCAAAATTCTAATATAGGTACCAGGAGAGGGAGCGAAAAACATCCTTATGACTGTGTAAAAGTGGAAGCTCCAGTTGATAAGTGAACTTGCCAGACTCTGAAGCCCAAAAACTGATAGAGGTCTCTACAACACTGGGCTAACTCAGACCTTTGGATTAAGCTCTTTGCTCAGCTCCTCAAAGTGGTAAGGAAAGGAGTCTCCAAGGTCATGCAGATTTGTCTTTCTTTATAAATCCCAAATGAGTTGAAGAGTCAAAGTTTACTGTAGTCATTTTTTCATATTCCAAGTTATAACAGTTCCTTACCTCTCTGACTCTATAGGATATGGAGAGAGCAAAATCATTACATCCTGTATCTTCTACTTCTTAAAATCATATGTCTTTGGGGAAGCTCTATTTCTTGCCCTAGTACTGTTTCCTACATAACGAAAATTTATGAAATACCCAAGGGCATTTAGAAGATTGATCAGAATGGGACTATAACATGTAATACATTCTAATCTTTAAATCAAATTTTAAGAACAGCAGAGAAATATTTCATGTCCTGATTGTATATATATATTTGACTTGAAATTCTACTGCAATTATGAACTCTATTTTTCTAAGCAAATAAGTGTAAAGGAGGATATATTCCAGGAGTAGGAATGCTAATGTAAAGTAAATGAGTCAAAAGCTATTAGATCTAACATAATTCTCTCAGAATTAATTCTTACCTTATATACTTGGAAATACAAAAAGTATCTTGGATCATTTTTCAAATTATCCTTTCACTATGTTAAATGTCTCCTTTCCATAGTTTTAGAACTAACATTGGCAAATATCTAGTAAGGTGTCCAGAATCATTTAGAACTGCTCTTACATTTCAGCTAAACTCCCTCCAGAAAAGTCAGATATTGAAAACTTATATTTCTCAAGACTAATATCTGGCAAGACAGATTGCTAGTGTTAGTTTTTGTACCCTCAAATGAAGCTTTGAGTCTTCTAAAGAAAAGCATTCAACAGCCTAATTTCATCAGCACTATCAGCATTTAAAAATTATAATTTACAGCTTACTACTTTTCCTTATGTTAGAAGTTCTTAATTAGTCGGTCCAGATATAACACTTCTTAATTCAAATACTTTGTAATATCCCCTCCAGTACTCTTAATGAAATTCACAGATAATAAAACCTATGCATAACTATATCAAACACCAATATGCCTTAAATGTAATAAAATGTAGAAATAAATTAAAAGTGACATAAAATATATTCTAATATGTGTTTTAGAAGATATAATAAGCTTGTGAGTTACTTGTTTCTAACATTATGTATTTCAGAGAAGCATAGAGATAAGAGCGTAGAGATACAAGTGGACATTGTAGTTAAAATTAATGTTAGATAAGATCAATATTTGAAAAATGATGTATTATGTTCTATTTGATTATTTTCTAAGTGATGAACAATTAGAAATCAAAATTTAAGAGCAATGACAATAGAAATAGCATTTACAATACCTCTAAAATTTAATATAGACAGCTATAAATCTAACAAAATATGTGCAAGACCTGTATACTGAAAACAGGAAAACACTAATAATGGAACTCAGAAGATGCCTAAGTAAATAGAGAGAAAAATTGTATACATGAATTGAAAGACTCTACATAGTTAATATGTCAGTAGTCCCCATAGTGATCTAAAGAAGCAACACTATCCCATTCAAAACATTGGCCAGATGTTTTACAGATGATGACAAGCTGAGCCTAAAAATAATAAAAGGTTATTGAAACTAGAAACAAAACAATTTTGAAAAAGAAATACAAAGGCAGAGATCTCACCCTAACTTGATTTCAGAGCTTACTAAAATGCTAAAATAATTGAGACCATGTATATTGGGAAAAAGTTGGCACATTAATCACTGGAAGAGAACAAAGATCAGAAATAGACCCACACACATATGGACATTCAGTTATTGATGCAACAGCAGAGGAAGTCAATGGAGATAGAAGAGCATTTTTAACAAATGTTGCTGGAACAGCAGAACATACCTATGCGAACAAATGTACCTCAACCCGGACCTCTCACTTTAAACAAATATTAGCTCAAAATAGATCATAGACCTAAATATAAATTCAAAAATGATAAAACTTCTAGACTAAACACAGAAGAAACTGTTTTGTGATTTTGGGTTAGGTACAAACACCAAAAGCATGAAGGCATTCTTAAACTGGACTTCTTCAGAATGTAGTATTCCTACTCTGTAAAAGACATTGTTCAGAAAATGAAAGGACAATCCACAGTCTAAGAGAAATACTGTTAAATTACATATGTGACAAAAAAAATGGTATCCAGAGTCTATAAAGTATTTCCAGTATATAATAATAAATAATCCAATTAAATTGAGTACAAGATTGAAAAAGCGATTCACCAAAGAAGATGCATAGATGACAAATATGCACAAGAAAAGATGTTCAATATTGATCACTAGGGAAATACAAATCTAAACCACAAATAAGATACTCTTCCACACCTATTAAGCTGGCTATCTTTAAAAATGAAACTTCCAAATACTGGTGAGGATGCTGAGCAAGTTGAATTCTCATACATTTTTGATGGGAATGTAAAATTGTACTTACTTTGGATAACAGTCTCAGTGTGCCATCAAGCAAAATACATACCTATTATATGACTCATCAGTACCATTCCAAGGTAATAACCTTGGTAAAATTAAAACATTATGATCACAAAGAAACTTATCTATGAATATTTATAATAGCTTTATTCTTAACCAACAAAAATTGGCAATAATTCAATTGACCTTTAGTGCATGAGGTGATAAATGAACTGTGGTATATCCATACAAGGAAATACTATTCAGCAATGAAAAGTACTGAAAAATTGATACATACAACAAAATGGATGAACCTCAAATATATTATTTGAGAATATGTTTATTGTATGCTAAATGAAAGCAGCAATACTTAAATGCCTATGTACTGAATGATTCTGCTTATATGATATTTTGCAAAAAGTAAAATTATAGGAACAGAAAACAGACCAATGATTGTCAGGCTATTGTTGGAGGTGGGAGTGATTGGTAGCAAGAGGGAATTTTGGTGAGTGATGAAACTATTTTGTATATGTGTCATGGTGTTGATTACATAACTGTTTTGCATTTTAACACTGACAAAACTGCTCAATGGAAAGAGTGAATTTTATTACCTTAAACTTTTACAGAGTGAATTAAAATTGAAACAATAAGATAAGAAATAGCAGACTAGAGTTTTAAAGACAAAGACTAAACTCACATCACAATAAAAGAAAATGTATTAATGGATAATAAAATGAATAGCTAGAAGCCGAGTGTTCCAGTTTCCTAGCTGCTGGAATGCAATATACCAGTAACACAATGGCTTTTAAAAAGGGGAATTTAATAAGTTTGTAGTTTACAGTTCCAAGGCCAAGAAAATGTCCCCCCAATTAAAATAAGTCTATAGAGATGTCCAATCAAAGGCATCCAGGGAAAGATACCTCGGTTCAAGAAGGCTGATAAAGTTCAGGGTTTCTCTCTCAAGTGAGAAGGCAAATGGTGAGCACAGTCAGGGTTCCTCTCTCATCTGGAAGGGCACATGGTGAGCACGGAGTCATCTGCTAGCTTCTTCTCCTGGCTTCCTGCTTCATGAAGCTTCCTGGGAGGCGTTATCCTTCTTCATCTCCAAGGCACTGGTTGGTGGACTCTTTGCTTCATGGTACTGCAGCATTCTCTGCTCTCTCCGAATCTCCTTCATTCTCCAAAATGTTTCCTCTTTTATAGCATTCTAGTAAATTAATCAAGACCCACCCAAATGGGTGGAGACATGTCTCCACCTAATCCAGTTTAACAACCACTCTTAATTGAATCACAACACTAGGGAGATAATCTAATTACAGTTTGAAACATACAATACTGAATAGGGATTAGAAGAAATGGCTGCCTTTACAAAACAGGATTAGGATTAAAACATGGCTTTTCTAGGGTAAGTACATAATTTCAAACCAGCACACCTAGCATGGCACTTTTTTATGCCCACAAACCATTCTGCTTGTAAGCCACAGCTGGCAAACAAGTGTACAAGTACACCAGCTTGTACAAGTGGTGACACTAGAAATTAGAATATTTTGCCCATAAAATAATAGTTTATAAATATTGATAGACATTTCAAAACCACTGTCAATAATTATGAAAATAATATTTTAATACAACTTTTCATCGTGGCAAACTTCACATATGTGAGCATTTAAGCTTCATGTTGACACATGATACTCTCATACCATTGTAATGAAATTTTACTTCACTGTAGTTTATCATACAAATGACTATTGACATCTTTCGGCATTTCATTCATTCTTCGTAAAACAGAATTATTTTTCAGTGGAATAAAAGAGAAAATTCAAAAGTTGGTTTTCTTTCTTCCATTCTACTAATTTCTATTATTATTATTTTGCTAATACTATACGGCTTGCCAAATCTGATGATCATTT
Source organism: Myrmecophaga tridactyla (assembly GCA_004026745.1). Classification (NCBI taxonomy): domain Eukaryota; kingdom Metazoa; phylum Chordata; class Mammalia; order Pilosa; family Myrmecophagidae; genus Myrmecophaga; species Myrmecophaga tridactyla. The sequence continues at coordinate 19,784 of PVIY010001629.1, forward strand.
CTGCTATTCATAAAGTTAACAGTGACCGTTTTCCTTCCTAAATGTTAATGTTTTGATATTAAAATGACAGTATAGAGTTTTTGAAAATTTTACTTATATCTTGTAAGTATGTTTTGCCAACTTCATCAGCATGCGTCTTTGTAAAATATTCCCTTTAACATTTCATTGTTGCATTAGAATAAACATGGTGTTGGCAGATCAGGCACATTGGCAACTGTTATTTGTGGGAGATATATAAAATACAATTTGAAGATACAATTTAGTAGTGTTGATGCATTTTGTTTGAAGTTAACAATTTGAAATAAGTAGTAAATAAGTCAGGAATACAAAGTTTCAAATAAAAATATTGTCAATCACATAACGACACAGAGAGCCATTGGTCTTCTGTGTTAGCAACTCAAATCCCTTCAGTAGTTCTGCCAAGTGTGAGATGAATTCTAATATGTTCAATGACTCTTGGTAATGAGGGAACCAAATAGAGTATATCTTGCTTCAATTTACTTATTAGATATAGTGGTAGAAAATTCAATGTATTTTAAAGCTATGCAAATTTTTTGTGGATTTACATTTTAAATGTTGGGTTTTAAATGGGTTTAAATGTACATTGGAGCATTTGAAAGCTTTATGTGATGTGAAACTACCTTCTCTTGTTTGGGCAGAATGATTTAATGAATGCCCACTTTCCCTTCTTATCATTGAAACATAATAGGTTCCTAAGTCCCACGATTTTCCTGTAGAAATTGCAGTGCCCCCAATGAGGGTCACTACCTTAAAATCATTGGCCTCCTAATCTATCCTGCATGCTGCCTAAAGAAGCAGATTGTCCATATCACCATTCTGCTTAAAATTTACAAAAAATTAACCCAGATAACTTAGTCTGGTACCAATGCCCTCTGCCATCTGTACCAAAACTCTTTTCAGAATTTATCTCCGCCAAAAAACCTTACCTTAACATGTCAGTTAGTGATGAACTGTTTTAACATACTTGAACTTGAAATGCTTTTCTTTTTCCTCCACATGGGATTTCTATTCTCTTTCTGGAATATATGTCTCTACTTTTATTTACACATTATGTAGACTTTGTATAGATGAATAACTAATCCTATTCAGGTTTGTCCAGGATTTTAATCATTAGGAATAAATTCCTAATTCACATATAACTATTTTTCTATTTCACAAATATTATTCACACACTTGCATCCACAAATAGAATAATTTTGAGGTGTTAAGAAAACATTTTTGCATTAAAATCTTTGGAGAATAGAATTTTCCCCAAAGCTCAAAAACAAGTTGCAGAATATAAAAATCATTTTCAGAATTGAATTTGCATTTGATCTATAGCAACTTAATTAGTGGATTTGCTTGGTTCTGAAATCATTTTTAATTAGAGATTCACATTCTCTCTGGATCTCTAGAATTTCCACTACATTCCCTTTGGCACAAAGTGACAAGAAAGGGATTTATACCCAATAATTTTTTTTTTTTCAGATTCAGCCTGGGCCTTTACGTATGAAGTTGAATCAAAATGATCCATACGTTTCAGTGGGGCCAATTTGCTAGAAAGTGTCTGCATAATTCTTCAAGTGACAGAGAAACTAGAAGTGACAGTACCAGCTGTTGAAGACACAATGTGCATAAGTCACAGTAAATTGGATCCACAAAACCATTCAATTACATAGTGATTTGCCACAGAAATTCATACTCAGTCAAATATATTTATTATCTCTCTCAAGTTCATGTGATCCAATATTAAAGAGAATTTTGCTCAGCATGTTATGTGAATCCTTGAACTAAAACAAAAAAACCCCAAAACAAACAAACAAAAACCCAGAAATATACCTAGCTTTATATTTTCTAATGAAAATGTAAATGAATAAGGAGTTAGAGAAGAGTCAAATGTTAATGGCTGATGACAGAAAAACATAAAGGTTGTACTTAGCAAGTTGTACGAAAGATAAAAATTAAAATTTTGTATTAATTATAGAGTAGATAAATTAGTGTGACAGACCATCCTCTTTGGGGATTACAAACCAAGGAAACTGGGATTAGCTATGTAAAAAAATATACAAAACTGGAATCTTCATCCAACTCCACCACTTATTAGCTATGTTTCCTTGCCCAAATTATTTCTTCTAATGGACTTTGTTTCACCTAATTTCTTCGGGTCTTAGTTTCTGTATTTGTGAAAGAGTTACTGCTCCTTATAATAATCTTACCATAAACATTTGTTTATGGTATATTAAAACCCAAAGCTTCATGCTCAGGTTGTTTTGAGAACTGTTCTAATAGGTAATAATAATAATAATAAAGGGATGGAGAAAGATATACCATACTTACATGAATTTAAAGAAAACTGGAATAGCTATATTAATTTCAGATAACAGCAGGTGATTTAGTTTCCCAGCTGATAAAACAAATATCATACAATGGATTGGATTAAAGAATGGGAACATATTGGCATACAGTTTTAAGGCTAGAAGTTCAAAATGAAGGCATGAGCCAGACAATGTTTTCTTCCCAAAGACAGTGACATCCTGGGGCTGACTGCTGGAAATCAGAGGCAGCCACGTTCTTTGGTTTTCTGTCACATGGCAATGCATGTGGTGATGTCTTCTTTCTCCCATGGACTCTTGTGATGTCCAACTTCTTGCTTCTCCCTTGTCCAATTCCCTTTGTTTATAAGGACATTAGCCATATTACAATAAAGATCCACCATAATTCAGTTTGGGTACACATTAACAAATAATATCTTCAAGGGTCTTATTTACAAATAGGCTCAAACACACAGGACCTGGAGTTGGGACCTGAATAAGTCTCTTGGAGGAGCATGAGTCAATCCCCAACAGCAGGCTTCAGAACAAGGAAATTTATCAGGAATGAAGAGGGGCATATCATATTGATAAAGGAGTCATTTTTCCAAGATGATACAATAATCTTAATGTATATGCACTTAACAAGAGAGTACCAAAAGATGTGACACAAAAACTGAGATAACTGCAAGGAGAAATGGACAAATACACTATTAAGTTGGAAACTTAGACATCCTTCTTTCAGTAATTGATGATTCAAACCAGCAGAAAAATCAGTAAGAATATAGTTGACCTAGATAACACTATCAAATATCTAGTTGACAGGTATAGAATAGTTTGTCCAAGAACAGCAAAATATACATTTTTATCCAGTGCACATGGAACACACATTAATATAGAACACATTCTAGGCCACAAATAGATGTCAAAAATTTAAAAGATCAGAAATCATGCAACATATGCTATCAGAATACAGTGGAATTAAACTAGAAATTAGTGAGAGAAAGATAGCTGGACAATCTTCAAATATTTAGAAATTAAACAACACACTTCTAAATAACAGATGGGTCAAAGAAGAAGTCCTAAGAAAATTTAAAAATATTTTGATCTAAATAAAACTGAAAACATAAAATTTAAAATTTGTGGGATGTGTCGAAAGGAGTTTAGATAGAAATTTGTAGTGTTAAATATATATATATATTTAAGAAAAGTAGATCTAAATTAAATACTCTGACCTCCCAGTCTAGAAAACTAGAGAAAGAGAAATTTAAGTTCAGAGAAGAAAATAAATAGTAATAATAAATTATAGCCAAAATCAATGAAATCTAAAACAGGAAAACAATAGAGAACAGCAACAAAACCAAAAGTCAATTACTTGAAAAATCAGTGGAATTGTTAAACGTCTAACCAGCCAAACAAACAAAACAATCAGAGAAGATTCAAATTCCAGTATCAAGAATGAAAAAGGGGAACTTCGTTACTGATCCCAGGGACATTAAAAGAATAATAAGGAATACTGTTAACAACTTTAGGCCTACAGATTTGGTAAGTTGATGAAATGGATCAATTCCTTAACACACACAAACTATAAAAAACACACACAAGCAGAAAAAAATCTTGTGACAAGGTCAAATTAATAATCAATAAACTTCTAAGAAACAAAAGTACTAAGCTAATGTGGTTTCACTGGTGAATTCTACCAAATATCTAATGAAGAAATAATACCACTTCCCTACAACTTCTTTGAAGAGAAATAAAGGTAGAGGGAACATTTCTATGTGGCTGGCATTATCCTAATATCAAAACCAGATAAAGACACTGAAAGAAAGGAAAACCACAGAGTAATCAAAGTAATATCTCTCATGAACATAGATGCAAAAAACCCTCAAAGATATTAGCAAATTGAATCTAACAATGTATAAAATCATCATACAGCAGGACCAGCTGGGATTTCTTCATGATGTGCAAGTGTGGTTCAACATTCAAAAATCAAACAATATAATCTATCACATTCACAGGTTAAGGAAAAAATTATATTAGTTTATCAATTGATGCAGGAAAAATAATTTAACGAAATCTATCATACATACATTCACGAAAAAAATTCCCTGTAACTAGAAACAGAAAAAAATTCCTAAACTAGATAAAAAATCATCTACAAAAACTCAACAGCTAGCATCATAATTAATTGCAATAAATGGAACACTTTTCCCCTAAGATTAGGAACAAGACTAGAATTTCCTGTCTTATATGTTCATTATTATATCAAAAGTCCTACCTAGTACATTAAAACAAGTAAGAGATAAACAAAGCTATACAGATTGGAAGGGAATAAATAGAACCGTCTTTAGTTGCAGATGACATGATGGTCTATTTGAAAAATTACCAATGACTCAACCAAAAAACCTATTACCACTATTTATCAAATATATCAATGTTGCAGGACACATGGTTGAAATATAAAAGTGAATTCCCTTTCTTTATACCAGCAATGACCAGTTGAATTTGAAAATAAGAAAAATAACAGCATTTAACTTAGCATCAAAAATAAAATACTTAGGTATACATGTACCACAGTATATGCAGGATTTAAATGAGGAAAACTAAAAGCTTTAAAGAAAGAAATAAAAAAAAGATCTAATAAAACGGAGAGGTATTCCATTTTCATGGATTAGAAGATCGAATATTGTTAAGGTGTCAATCCTCCAACGTGATCTATACTTTCAACACAGTTTCAAGAAAACTATTTCTGTAGATATCAACAAATTAATTCTAAAGTTTACATGGAAAAGCAAAGGATCTAGCTTAGCCAGCACAATACTAAAAAAGCACAAAGTTCATACGTGTGAGTGAGTGTATGAGAGAGGATGCATTGTGTGCTTCGTGCACTTTCTTACTTTCTGGCACTGTAAGATGCTCCATTATCATCTTGTATGTTGCCTGTCCCAGTACTAAAATTAATCATTTATCCAAACAGTGCTGCTTTCTATTATTGGAGAACAGTGTTATAAACCAAGTCCTGGGCACTAGGTGTGTTCATTTTTACTGGGGTGTCATTGATCCTATGCCCACTCAGCTGACAAATCAATGAAATATATTTGTGTATACCAATGTGTATATAAACATATCTATAAACATTTCTACATGTGACCATTTCATCTGAATCAACACAGGAGTTCATTCTGATGTCTCCCAATCTAATCCATTGCCTCAGTTGAAATATTTACATCACATGATTTCAAGACTTACAATAAAACTACTGTAGTAAGGACATCATGGTATTGATGGCACACAAACAAAATGATACAGGTATTTCCAAAGGACACATAAGGCTACTGAAGTATCTCCCAATGGGCCAGGCTAAAATTATATGAGCAACAAAATACATAAAGAAGTATTGGATTATAGCCCAAAGTATGAAAGAAATATCCCAGAGTCTATGCTGATAGGAATAATGGAAGGAATAACAAAATAAATCAGGAGAGCACACAAGTAAGATTCTGTAAAGAATTCCAAATAATTATGTAGATACTATGTCTTTAAGTAGGATGAGCATAACTCCGTATTCCTTAAGTGTGAGATGTCTAAACAATTCAAATGTAAATGGGGAAAAAGAGTAACTTTACTGTGGGAAATCTGACACTATGTCAGTCTTCCCCAAACACATAATTTAATCATGGAAAAAACAGCAGACAAATTCCAATGGTAGAACATTCTATAACTGTGATTCCCTTTTGTGAAGGACAGAAATAGGCAGAACTAATCCGTGGGGATTTAGGATTGAGAGCATGTTCTAATGGTACTCTGGTTTTTCGTTTAGATGCTGGTTATTCATTCATATATATTTTATGAAAGTTCACTGACATGCACATTTATGATTTGTGCACTTTTTGAGATATAAATTATTCCTCAATATACTTCTAAACACCTATCCCAGCTCATGAGGAATTTTTGTCTCTAATAAGAGTTATTAGCTCTTAGTGTTTTGTTTCTCCTCAAAATTTTAAGATTCATCAAAATCTCACTTATCCAGGAAGTGTTACCCAAAGAATATAATTCAGAATTTATATTGAGGTGGAAAAATAATCGCGTTTTTCTCAAGAGAACACGTTATTATTTTCTTTGCAAGTAGTACTCAATATATGCTTAATATGAACTCATCTTTTCTATCTATCAATTTTATATTTTGAAATATCTAAACCAATAATGAAGCTTTTAGTTTGTGTTAAGGTAACAATTTTCCTTATTTTGTACTTGTGAAAATTGGGATTACAAAGAAACAGGTTTTTACAAAGCATTAGTGTCCTCTATGATTTCACCATGAGAAGTTATTTTTTTGTTCCTTTGTCAACAATGTAATGGCTTGAACATCATGAGTCTGGAAGGTCAGGTCTTTGATGACCATTGAGACCAGAGATGTGGAATGCCCACTTCTAATTCCAAGGAGAGTGACATAAGAGAAGGGGACAGAACAATACAATCCATAACGAGAAAGAAGTTAGGTTGATTTCTGAAGAAAATGTACCTTTTGGCTGTAGAATCATAAATGTCTATTATGGTTCTATTAATGTTAAGACATCAATTTCTTAAAAGAGGAATTGAACAATTGAGAATAGTAAAAATGATTTCCTTAAAAACTATCAGAGATAGAAAAAAGGGCACAAAATAAGGGTGTTTCCTGTTGAAAATTTCAAGAGGAAGGCATGCTTTGACAGTTCCCTGAATCTCCCTTCCACAGTCACAATCACAGGGAAGATGTATTTTTTTAAAAAATGTACAACCCAATGTATTCAGTACATTGACTATTAATAGCTTAGAATTTCTTTATTCACCCGTGCCTTGGAAGAGCCTTAAAGGTGAATGTTGATGAGATCTTGGAGACAAGATTAGATAATTCTAATTTACTATTGCAAGGGTGACTCTTGAGCAGGAGACTCATGGGAGAAGGATTAGAAAGTTCATGTTGTGAATGTGAATTCATTCTAAAAAACACATTTAAAAAAAACATAGCAATGTTTGAACTGCTACATATTTTTATTCTCTTCTCTTTTCTCAACAGAGTATGTGTTTTTGTAGAAAAAACTTTATTTATGGGTTCAAATAATACCTTACATTTGTGCAATAATGATACTTAGCAGAACACTGTTCCATAATCAATGTGTCTGACATTCTGCTAAAAGCTTACCTTAATGTTTCAATCTTATCTTTCAACTTAGATTTAAAAACTTTAATATGCAATTAAGTCCTATCAAATAGTTGAGCGTCATCAACCGTCTGAGATTTGCACTAGTGAAACTAATTTTCAGCATCTAATTTTCTCTTATTGGTATCATTATGAAGGTGTGAATTCTCAAATTCCTTATTAGTAAAAAATAATATAGCAGAGTAAATATAGTTTCTAAGGAATGACAACATCAGAGCTTTCAAGGATGACATTATTAATGAATTAAAGATACACTCTGGGAATACATAGGATTATATAAAGTATGTCAGCGTAAGAGAAAAAAACATGAATTGGAGGAAATTAACTGAGAAAGAAATAGATATGTATGTAATATGTAAGATGTGAATTGAAGATAAGGATGAATAAAGGATTATCAGCAGAATTTTTAATTCCTTTTACAATTAGACTATTATGATTGTTTGTACTTGATTTTTAATTTTAGTTTAAAAGTTCATATAAAGATCTGAGTTTGCTTAGCCTAGTCCATATTTTTCCAGTAATGTTATGCTTAATCAGATTTCCTTCGCTCAGTTAGACTTGTAAATTAAATAGTGGTAATTTATACCCATGCATGATCTTTTTACATGGAAATAGGAAAAAAAAGATCCTAATCCTTAAGAGATTGCTCTCAAGCTCTGATTTCTTAACGTGTACCTTAATGCATAGATAGATTTAGAACTTTCTACTTCTAGCAAGGGTTCAAATAAATGACAGAAATAGAAAACCTACTCTAATTAAACTCATGCAAAATGCCAATGGTTTGTATGAAAATACCTAAAGAAAACGGCAATGTTGCAGTTATACAGAGTAATTTAAAATTTCTGGAACATAACCAAGAATTCCAATGTAAGAGAGATTAACCATTAAAGAGATTCCAAAGCCAAAATACTTAACATGAATCTTTACCATTTTACCTAACTGGTTTCCCTTCGCCTACTATGTTAGAGGGAACAAAAAAGAAGGAATGGAGAAGCTGTCAGATGTGGAACACTGACAGTAAAAGAGTGACTGCTGTTAGAGGGCAGAATGAAAAACTCAAGTGGACACAAAATTCTGTTCAATTAACTTTGGTGAATAAAATTTCCCATAGGCACTGCCTTAACTAAAACACCAAGAAATACTAAACATTAAAATAACTGGTTATGATATACAATTGCAATTATTTCCATAGTACAAGTAATATAAACTAAAACATTTTGATTAGTGGAAGTGGAGATTTAGCTGACCTGGAAAATATTACACAACCATCTCTAACTCAAGTGCTTAAATTAATGATTCACAATCATTCCTTAGTTTCCATGCAACCACATGGATCCATAACTTAATGCGAGGGATATCAATCAGCTTAGGCTAAATTAGGCTGGAAATAACAACAGATCCCCAAACACTAATAACCTAAAAAAGACTTATTTCGCTCTACCACTGCAGATCCATCATGGCTGTGTGTCTTTTCTATCTGGGAACTCAGCATGTTGACAGAAAGTGAGAGATATAGCAGATCATGAGATGCCTCTTAATTTTCCAAAGTCTCACATGTTCCTTATATTCACATTTCAATAGCTAAAAAAAATTCAGATGGCAAAGTCTGGATTCAATGGTTTGGAAATGTATAATCTTTCTGTAACTAGGGACTTTATACATTTAAGCAATAATATGATCTACCAAAAAGAATTTAAATTTTAGTTTTCTCTCTGTCTATTCTAAAATTACTTTCTAAGGTTCTTCAAATCATGGCATTTTAGCCAATAAGCTTAGCTGCCACTCAATTTGCGTCCATTTGTGCTGATAAATCAGAAGTTTAAGGTGACACTGATGTATCATGCAGCAAATCTTTTATATTTTTGCTTTATTTGATACCTGCTTGAAATGATTAAGAGTTTGCAAGAGTAACACAATTCTTTGTTAGTCCAAAGGAAAGAAAAATTTAAGGTATAAGTGCCCAATTAAGTATGAAGCAAAATATTTCTTTGGGTAGTTATTCTTCAAAGACAGAAATAAATTTTTGTATTCTTTCACCATGTTTCTTAAAACTTTTTATTTTGAGATAATTTGTATTTTCACATTGGTGTACGAAACATTACAGAGAAAAGCTGCATATGCTTTATTTAGTTTCCCCCAAAGGTGACATCTTGCAAACTATATTCAATATTAACAACCAGCAAATTGACCTTGATATGACCACCACTTTTTAAAAGATTTCCCCAGTTTTACTTCTATTCGTGTGTGTGTGTGTATCAACTTCCATTAAATGCATCTATATGCAAATTCATGTATTCATCACCACAGCTGTGGTGGTTTGGAACTAAATGTTCTCCAGGAAATCATGTTCTTAAAGCTAATCCATTCCTGTGTGTCAACCTGTTTTAAGTAGGACCTTTTGACCTGGTTGCTTCAGGTAAGGCAAGGCCCAGGGTGGGTCTTAGTCCTCTTACTCGAGTCCTTTACAAGAAAATATAACTCAGACAAAGAGAGAGAGAGACTGTCACGATGCAAGAAGGTGAAAGTAATGAAACCTGGAAGAGAAGGGACATGCAGCATGCAGAAGAGACCAGCAGACATGCCATGTGTCTTGACTCATTGCCTGCAGTCATCAGGAAAGAAAGCATCATTTTGATGATACCTTGATTTGGACGTTTTCCTTAGCCTCAAAACTGTAAGGTTGTAAGCTAATCAATTCCCATGGTTCAAGTCATGGGAATTTCATGGTATGTGCACTGAGCAGCCTAGCAAACTAAAACAATAATCAAGACAAAGAACAGTCCCATCATCACAAGTATGCATTGTCTTATCCTTTTATGATCACAATTAACTCTCTCCCTTTCTTTCTACAGTCCTAACCCACAGAACCACTAATCTGTTTCCTACCTCTATAGTTTTGCCATTTCAATTATGTTACAGAAAGGAAATCAAAGAATATTCAACCTTTTGGGGTAAGCTTTTTCACTCAGTCTAATTCCCTTGTCATCTGCTGATGTTGTCTGAAGAAGCTGGAGAAGGTTCCTTAGACCAGGCTGCCTGGTGTGTGAAGGTAGCTGAAGGGAGTCTCAGACCTATGCTTTTAAGGTGAGATGCTGGTGATGGTGGGATCACTCTTGCTCGTGAAGCTTAGCTACCCAGTGTGGTTGGGTGATGGAGGGTATTCTCAGATCTGTAGGAACAAAGAAATTTCCCCAGCCGGGTTCTTCTTCGGGGAGGATTCTCCCTTGCCAGTGCCACCTAATCACCTTTGGGTCTTGATGTGCAAAAGGTGTCTCAGGCCCAGCAAGGAAGGACAGACTTTCCCTGGCTGTTTATTATCCGTGGAGCTCTGATTTATTGCCCTTTTCAGTTCAACTGGACACTTGTATTTTCAATGGGATTTCCATTCAATCTTGGAATAGAATGAGCCCATATTGGCCACCTTCCTCTACTAGGATGGGGGTTGGGGTGATGGAGGCTAGATCTCCTTTTACTTCAGGCTAGGGGCCATAAGATGTCATGTATCTATATTGTTCTAGTGTTAGGAATCATAATCAATTAGTCTTTCTCCTTTCACAGTATTCCTTTGCATGATTTCCAGGGATTATAGTTATAATTAAAGGGAAGGAGCAGGGAGAAAGGAATCTTGTCTGGCTGTGGCCTCCTTCAGCAGTCTATATACAAACATTAATTTCAGGTGTGGACTTAGATGTAGAAGTTTCTGAAAACTGACTGGTATCTGCTCCCATTAGTATGATGGGCCAACATATAAAATGTTACTAAATATAGACCCTGTTGAAACTGAAGATCCTAGAGGAGCACTGTAAGAATGAATCCAGCAGATTTTTGTAGGTGGCAATGGTAGAATAGCTTGCTTCATACAACCTTCTCACTAAAAATAACTATGAAAGACAGAAAATTTTTAAAAAGGGAAATTCAAGGCACTGAAAAGTAGTACAATCATGAAAGAAATATAGCAAAGAAGCCAGATTTCAAAAAAAACTAAGAAGTCCAGATAGTTGAACCCTGCATTTGGTACTGTTTTTCTCAAGACATGTATGGATTGTAAAACAGAAGACAAAGAGACTGCGAAGCCAAGAGGGAAAGCAGCAGCTGAGAGACTGAACTGGCCATCTATGGGGCAAAGGGCAAAACTGGAGCTCAAAACCCATGAAGTGGGAGAAGTCCTGGTAGTTGTCATGAGATTTCTGAGCAGCTGATTGCCTAACTGGTTTAGGGTAATTGGCTCCTAATCTAACATCTAACAAAATAAAGGTAAATAGTCTGTGGAGGAAGGTAGTTATCAGCACTTCAAGTTACGTGTAAAAGTTTTTAAATTCACAATGTTTGACATTTAATGAAAAAATATTCAGGCATGAAAAATTATAAGAAAGGACCAAACTTTTTGCAAAAACCAGACATTTGAAAGAGATATACATGAGACTCAGTTACTGAACAGACACGATCACTAAAATAATTGTGATTGATATTCAAGAAATTAAACGCTAACATGGAGCTACCAGCAGAGCAATGAAAACCATAATAAAAAATCAAATGGAAATTTCAGGACTTGAAATCATGGAAATTAAAATTAAATTAAAATAAATAAAAATTAAAATTGACAATACAACAGACAGTTTTAATTGAAGATTCAACACAGCTGAATTGCGTATTAGTGATATAGAAGATAGGCTAGAGGAAACTATTCAAATTGAATAAACAACTGACAAAATGAAGTAAAATATAGAAAAGAATGTAAAAGATATATAGGTAAAAGCACAAAGATAAAAAATACATGCAATAGGACTTCAAGGAGGTCAGCAGAGTGAAAGGGAGAGCATGTATAAATATATAGTGTATATATATATAACATTATATATAAGAAGAGACAGAGAGAAGTGAGCATTTTCTAAAACTAAGTCATTAAGCTGCAGTTTCAGAAATGCTTCAAACCCCAAGAAGGATAAATACAAAGAAAATCAAGCCATCACCCGAAATAAAGAAAGAAAGGAAACTAACATAATGGGGAAAAAAAGCTAAATTTAAACATAGCTAGATAAAAAGAATTATATCTTGAAAGTAATGGAAGAAAATATCTGTCAAACCAGGATTTTATATTCAGCATAAAAATATCCTTCAATGCTGAAGACAAAATAACGACCATAAAAACCGGGAGAATTTATCACCAGAAGACTGACATGAATGTAAATACTGAAGGAAAGCTATAGTAAGAAATGAAACATCCCCAGAACGACACAATTAACATCATAGTTAATGGTTAAAAAAAGAAAAATCAAAACATCCACCCAACTCATGAAATTAAGGACTACTTATGGTTGCCTGGAACTATCGGTTCTATTCAACATTATACCAAAGGTCCTATTCAGTGCGGAAACCAAAAAATAAGAAGCAGATTTAACAATTGGCCAAGGAAAAGGGAAAAAACTGTTATTCATAGACAATGATTTGAAGATCAACTACCCAAATGAATCTATAGACTGTCTTTTACTACTAATAAGCAAATTTAGCAAGGTTGCTGAAGATAATGCCAATATACAAGATTAATTGCATTCCTACACTTCAGCAGAGGAAAAATAGTCAAGACAATCTCGAAGGAAAGAAAAGAAAATTGGAGGATCAATACTATACTATATCAATATCGATTTATTATGTACCTCTTTACTTAATACATTGAGATATCGTCAAAAGGATAGCGGTGGCTCAGTGGCAGAATTCTCACCCACAATGCTGGAGACCTGGGTTTGATTCCTGGAGCCTGGCCATGTCAAAAAAAAAGGGATAGCGCTATTGAAATATAACAGAATAGAATGTTATAAAATTTAACCATGCATGTAAAACAGTAGATATACCACACCAGTAGCATTACAAAAGAGTGGCAATGAATAATTGAATAATATTAGTGATAAGTACTTCTATCTCAATTAGATATCCACAGGTAAAATCATGAACCTTGATCTATATCCAAAATGGAAATAAACCCAACTCAGTTCTAATATGTTTTAGACACAAATATGAAAGGCAACATTATAAAGCGTCTAGAAAATTTCATAACAGAATATCTTCATGACCTGAGATGAGGCAAAGATTTTTAAACAGAATCAAAATATAGTAACCATAAAATTATAAATTGGTCTCTCTTAAAACTGAGAACTTTTGTTGTTTTAAATATACTGTTGAGAATGAAAAGACATCACACACTGAGAAAACCTGATGTTGACAAAGATACAGAGAAGCTGAAACTTACTGCTGGTACTATAAATTGGAAGACTTTGGAACACTGATCTGCCATCTTTACTTCTTTACTGTCAAAGTATATTGACTATCAGTGCATATGATATATGCATACTCTACAACCAAGCAACCTCATGGAAAGATATATATGAATAGATTGCATGCATATGTGTACCAAATAATTTGTATTGAAATGTTCTTAGCATGTTTATTTCCATTAGTCCAAAACTGGAGACCTCTCAATGGTAGATCAAAAGTTAGAACAGATAAATATTTTGTATATTTATACAATGGGTTAAAACACCTCAAGAAAATGAAAGAATCACTGTTATAAAGTAGAAAATCAATGAATCCCAAAGACATAATACCGAGTGAAAGTTGCCAAATACAAAGTAATTCATTACGCATAATTACATTTAAATGAAGTTAAAAACAGGTAAGGCAAATTTATTGTGGGATAAGTCAGATTAGTGATTATAGTTGTGGAAGAGTGAGAAGGTTGTGACCTTGTACTCAATAAGAATAACAATAGTTTCTCATGTTGATTCCAAATACGCCTCAATGTGCAAGTTAATGTCTTCAATTTTTCCACATTTTTATTACAAACACCAGACAACTTCATGAACTACAGATCTCATAAGACTGTTTTTCCCCAAATCTATTATGCTTATTTTTTCCTAATTTATTTATGTATATGCATTTAAAGAACATTATTTTCCTTACAGGATAAAAATGAGATTGCTCCTTATACATTGTTATTTTTAAATCTGGGTTTGTAAATACATCTGTAATTTTAAAAATAGATAATTTACCTATTAATAACAAACTACGCAAAATGTTGTTTTTCATCAAATGCATATTTTACAGTTATTAAAACACAAAATTGTATTAAAGTTGTATTAAAACACAAAATTGGAAAGAATTATTTCAACTACGTAATGCTGTAATTGAAAATTGAAAATTTTGTTTGGGTATCCTAATGAAATAGAACGTCTGCCATTTAATTAGCTTTAAAACAGCAAAATGCCACACGACGCCATTTGAAAGTCATATACTGAATGGATTAGCAACACAGTTTGAAAATTTCCCATTCAGGGGACTCTATTCACCCAATAGATTATAACAAAATACAACTGCACTGTTTCCAAATACTGTTGCACAGCACAAGCTAAAAATGAATAAATAAATAAATAAAAGAAAATTAAATAATTACATGGTTATTATCTCATGTAAGATTTTGAACTATATCATTCAGATTCTAATGTAAAAGTAATAGTTGTCAACGCTGGCTCCACAATCAAAGCACAGAACTTTGAAAACATTCTGCTGCCTGAGCGCCTTCTTCAGTGATTCTGATATAAATGCTTTAGGGTAGACCTGGGAGAGCGTATACTTTAAAATAAAGTTACAAATCACATTTATAATACATAGCCATAATACATAGCACCATTGCCTTAAAAGTCAGCTAGGTATCTACTCTTTAGCATGGTTTTAGTTAAAGTCGTACAGTTATTAGACCCACTTTTCTCAAAACTCACAGAGCGTTGCTGAGTGTGGCTAGCTATGAGATCAGTAGAGCATTTTAATTCCTACAGAAGAAGAGTTCAACTCCATGACACAGTGACTTAGTTCAAAGAATTTCAAAGAAAGTTGAGAGTGCAATATGCTGTAAAACTGGTCCTTTTTTTAGGGGCATGAATTAAATTTACAAGAATGAAAGAACATTGTCTTTCAATCAGACTAATATGGAAACACAGGCTCCATTGTTAAATATTGGGTCAATTCCTTCCACTAAACTTCAGTTCTTTTTGTCTGTAAAATGGAATTTACTGTTGTAGACATTTTGAAGATTAATTTAAATTAACAAAGAAACAATTCAGTAGTTACCTAACAAATGTTAGTCCCACCCACCCCCAGAATGTTTTCATGGTTTTTGTTTGTGCTTTAGAAAATTAATTATACAACTTTTAGTTAGATAGCGTAGAATAAAATACGTATTACTCTTCTTCAAAGGTCACCTAGTGAATACATACTAATTAATCCAAGGTAATTACACCAATAAAATAGGGACTGACTATTGAAATTTCAAAAGAAGTTATTTTATAAATGGACCTACTCATAGATATTGTAAGACTATTAATAATATGATTAAATTAATCAAATTTTAATTAATTGTCAGAAATATAACGATTATCTAAAGATTTAAATATGTAAAGATTTAAATATGTAAAGAAATATATCAGTTCTGTAAAGTAAATTGCTCCTCTAGCTTTTCAGTTCTATTAGGTGGAAAATATTCCTTTTGGCTTATTAAATGAAGAAATTTTTTGACCATGACTGCATAAAACCTTCTCCATTATAGCACTTGCACATTGAGCTCTTTATTTTCAGATTCAAGGTGTCTGCCTATGGTCAGTATATTCAGAATTCTGTTGCGAATCTATATGGCTGTAATTGTTAATTAAATATTTTTACAGAAAGAGACAAGATACATTAATTTCCTAGAGTTTCAGAAATACTAAACTCAGAATATCATGAGTCACCATTTCCATAAATTGCTCCCCTTTGTACAGCTGCTGTCCAGTCATCTTTAGACAGGATGCAAGGGAGTGGGATAGAGAATATGGTCAGCTATGGAATGGTCCCTATCCCTCAACACGGGGATATGCCAAAGCATAGCTTCTGCAGTATAAGCAATCAAATACCTTTTTTTTCTCATTCTAATCTCTAATTAGTGCTTACTACATCTTATACTAAGTCTGGAAGTTTTAGTTGTTCTTGAAAAGCATAATCTCTTTAACTTCTGCTGTTTTGCATATATATAGTTCTTTCTACTTTTCATTTTCTTTTTCCTTGTTTAGGTACTATTCATTCTGCAAACTCAGTATGGTGTTTCCTCTTCTGGGAAGCCACCTCTAAAACCTGCTTGCTGAATGGTTAGAAAACCTGGCCTGTTTATTCTCATAGCACCCCACTGTTAGTCTACTTGGAGTACTTCTCATATTCTATAGATACCACTTATGTGATATAGGTCACACTGCCTTCTGAACAGAGATCTGACAGGCAGACAAATTTATTTTTCTTGCACAAGTCTTAGCGTTTGAACCAACAATTATCGTACAACAGCCCAGACATCTAACTTCTTAGGATATATCCAGTTATACTGGAGTGACATGGCACTAAGGAAGTAAACTTTGCCTCTGTATTGGTCAAAGTTGGGGATATATATATACTTTTATTTATATTTATTATAGACATTGGCTCACATGACTGTGGAGATGGGCAAGTCCAAATCCGTTGGGCAGGCCACAGGTTGGGGACTTCAACGAAGGTTTTCAACAAAATATCCCAGGAGAAGCTAGTGGGGTGAAATAGATTGGAAATTCTTCCTTCTGACTGGCAAAATGATCAGTTCTCCCTTTAAGGCCCTCCTCCTTAGCTGAGTATATATGTAATCAATCACAGATGTTATCAATTTCCTGATGATGTAACTCCTAAAAATACCCTACAATAACAATCAGGCCTGTGC
The DNA here is from genome assembly GCA_004026745.1 of Myrmecophaga tridactyla. Taxonomy (NCBI): domain Eukaryota; kingdom Metazoa; phylum Chordata; class Mammalia; order Pilosa; family Myrmecophagidae; genus Myrmecophaga; species Myrmecophaga tridactyla. The sequence continues at coordinate 37,056 of PVIY010001629.1, forward strand.
TTGCTTGACCAAACAACTGGTTATCACAACCTAACCAAATTGACACATTGAATTAACCATCACAGTGTATAAAAGAATATACCAATTAAAATTTGAAAGCATTTGGAGTATCCCTTTTATTCTATACTCTGTAGACATATTGAACTCTGAAGAATTGCCTCTAAATACTACTTAAAAATATACACAATTAAAAACTTCTTGAGATGTATTACTTTGGTTTTAGCACTTGAAACATTTTTAGGATATACTTAGGCTCATATTTTTCAATATATATTTCATAAGAATAAAGTTTTGGTTATAGAGTGATTATTTCCAACAAACACTTACTGTCCTGTACCATGAATATGAAAAGATAAGAAAGCATGGATCTACCATACAAGAGATAGTGTATAGTGTATTTTCCTCTCAGCATGGATTATCAGAAATGTGCCAAGTTTCTCCTCTCTGGTCTATCTAATGAACATTTATCTAGCTCAGGACTAAACCCTCAAGTTGGATAATCAGTGTTGGCGTCATGGTAGCATCATACAATAGAAACATAACTAACATTCTCACGAACTCTGATTCATGATCTTTATTCTGAACATACCTGAAATTGTTCTAAATCCACCATGACTCTAATCTTGCTTTTCTTTTCCAGGAGTACCTGACTTCTGCTCTCTGTCCACTGTCCTTTTTGCTTGTTTTCTCAAGAAGTTTACTATTATGGATGATAAAGGAGGAACATTAAGCTGTTTGTAAACACAGAAGTTTGTGACAATTTATTCAAAGTCCTCTGTAGAGACCTAACTAGATTTCCTTCTCTAAATTAAAACTCACTACCTGGAATACATCTTTTCATTGATCAAGGGAAACTGTCTGCCTGATCCAATTTATCATCACATCATCCCTACTATTTCTCTCCCACAAATCTTTAACCTAGCATTATGTCAAAGTCAGGTGGAGAAGTGATTTGGGGGGAAGCTTGGAGCTTAGAAAGCAAAAAAAAAGAATGAGTTTATAACAAAGTAAAACAGCCACATGACTGCTTGAATTAAGGGCCTTATCTATAATTTTGTCATTGCAGTCATATGTAGATAGATTCTGGTTTGAAAGGGGCTGGGAAAGGAAGAGTGAGAAAGAATTAGTTCCAAATGGAACATATTTTCTTTAAAACTATGAAGGAGTGCCCATGTAAATGTTGAGAAAACATTTGGAAATATGCATCTGAAGATCAAGAGAGAGTTCATGCCTAAAGATAAAGATTAGAGAGTTAGCTTTATGAAGCTGTAGGCAGGTTTGAAGTTTATAAATACAGTATAGCATCAAGGCTTTCTGTAACCATGCTTATCTCTCCCTCTGCTGCTTCTCCTCCACTTAATCCTCCAAATACAGTGAACAACTCATTGCATCTCTCTCCAATGGGCCATATATCTTCAAGATACTGCCTGCAACATCCTATATCTTCCTTTCCTTCACCGTAATTCCTACAAAACTAGTCCTCTTTCTTTAAGACCTTCCTGGCAACTTTATATTTGCAAGGTTTTCCACTACATCTGAAATGAAAATGACTCACCATCTTTTGTTACTCCACTTCAGTTTTTATCCCGTTAGAATTATTTGTTTAATCATCTGTCTACTTTTAGGCTCCTTTAGGTCAGGATATATATTTTTTATCCACGACAAAAGACATTTTCATCAAAGTCACTGAATAATTAATTTCTAAAAGTAGATTTTCAACATATTTGATGGAAAAATGGATTAATCAACCAATCAACCAATTTAGCAGGCCTTTTTCTTCATCCACTTTAGCATATTTGCTTTTGTAAACATTCTCCAAATATTTCATCATGTGGACTGGGTATAAGTTATATTCATTATTAATACCTGAGAACAGATTTGATTTCATGAAAGCCAAATTTTAAATCAGTGATAGAGAAATGTAGAGTACTTTGTATAACTCAATTATAACTAACATAACCTCAAAATTTCCTTTAAGTATCCATCAAGATTGACACATGAAGCAGCCATGGGCAAAGGAGGATGATTTTTCATGTGTGTATATGAACTGTGACTCCTAAACTTCTCTTTGAAGATATCAATATATGATCCCATTTAATTGGTCCAGATTCATGTTCATTTGACATTTATTTAGTGCCTACTACATGTCAGGCTGTGCTTGTAAACCTCTGTTCCCTACTGGGTGGTTCCTAGGGGTATATTAAGAAATTAAAATTCCATTATGTATTAAATATAACAAACATTGGAAAGATTTTAGAACAAATTGATAATGAAAATCATCCTGCATCTAGAAACAAGAACATTATCAGTACGCTTAGTGGATTTTATTTAGCTTTAATATAAATTTATTATGAAATGTCTATTAATAATTTAAACTACATTCACTTTGACATTGGACTTCTGCCTGGTTTTTCCTTTTAAAGTGTTAAGTGTGAAAAAAAAGTCAAGAAAAGGGGTCCCACCGTCGTTGAGAGTATCTCTCTGTTTTTAAACATGACTTAATTAAAATAAAATGTTCAAGAATTGGTAAAGTTGCACAATTTAAATCTTATCTAAAGACCATCTCATGCATAGTTCATACTTGGAAAAATCAGGAATGTTAAATGTTAGGCTTGTTTGAATAAACCTCAATCTATCAATATAGGTGTGTTATCCCAGTGGCACTTAATTAAATGACAGTGCAATTTAACAGAATGTGGTTTTGTTTGTTTGTTTGTTTGTTTTTTAGGTACATGTTCCAGGAATCGAACCCAGCTCTCCTGCATGAAAGGTTCGATGCAAGGAAATACCCATCCATCCCAGAATGTGTTTTTGTTTATAAATAATTTTGTAATATGGATATTTTTAGTATTGCATTTATAGCTTCACATTGGATTTGACTGTATAGACTGGACAGAGAAAAGTACCATATTACCAAAACCAAGATGTGACACAGACAGAGACACCTCCAGGAACATTCCTACAATTCTGACGTGGGCAACAAAACACCTAAATCTCAGAAAGTCTGACAACCGCAGGTTGGATTTTTATGGTTCCATTAAAGCATTTGGATAGTCTTACCTATTTCTTATCCCCCATCGAAAACCTGTGAGTTATGTTGAGGCCAGGAGTAACAGATTAAAGGAATATCAATGGGTTCAGGATGGTTTTCCAGAAATCTTTGTGGACTCAACTTGTTCCAAAAGAGGAAATGTAATATATGCTTAAGCATAATCAAATCTCTTCAAAGTAATTTAGATCTGGATATTCTCCAGTGTCACAATTCAAAATTACCCTAAAGTGCAGAGGATCACAAACCCAAGATTTATTTGTGCCTTAAGAGAACATTCTATACAAAGTAATGTATCTGATAACAAATACAATTACAAATAGATATTTAAAAAGTAAGCAACAATTCTTAGCTATTGAACGTTAGCACACATATATATCATCAAGTCGAAGAAGTAATAAAAAATAAAGATACAGAAAGCAATTAAAAGAAATTTATACTGATGCCATGAATACCATGATATTTATATTCAGAGGAAAATATGCTTTACTTTAATAAAAATTTTGAAAATAAAGAAGTTTATATTTACCAAATAATTTGTAGAAAGAGAATTAATCAGAATAAATTAAAGATATTAAGAAAAGGTAGTAAATAAAAGGTAAAAACTGAAATTAAGGAAAGCCAAAAAAATGATATCCTTCATAAAGCTTATTAAAAATGGCATAAAAATAAAAATATACAATATTAGGATTGAGAAAAAGCCACAGAAAGAGAAAGGAGTAAAAAAGAATAGGCTTATGGTGGGGTAAGGATATTCTGCCTGCCTCTCTCTTCTTGAATGCAGCTGTCAAACCTACATAGAATGCTTCAATCAGCAATTTAAGGACTGAAAAATTACAATAGCAGGTAAATCAGGGAAGACCAGAATTTGGAGTATCATTGAAGTAGTGGAGAGTTCACCATTGTTTTTTCCTCCCATATCCTTTGATAACCTGGCCTGATATCAAGAAACCCCCAAACCTAGAAGTGGTCACCAACACAGAGAAAGATCCAGAAGCGCCTTTGAGTTCTGGCTTAGGAAGAGGGCAACTCAATTCCCAACATTCAGAGAGAATGTGAAAATTCCTCACCTTTTTTTTTATCCACCTTCCCCTGTCCCAGTTCCCTTGCAATACTATGGAGGCCTTGAGCCCAGCACAAAGTGAGCCTACAGGAGCTAAAATTCATAAAGAGGACTCTTCCTTTCCAATTGGTTGAGCTATGGCTGAAAAAAAACACAGGGTGTATTAGTTAGTGTTCTCTAGAGAAACAGAATCAACAGGAAACACTCACAAATATAAAATTTATAAGTGTCTCACGAAACCCTGGGAATACAGAGTCCAAAATTTGTAGGGCAGGCTGTGAAGCTGACGATTCCAATGGAGGGTCTGGACGAACTCCACAGGAGAGACTCACTGGCTGAAGCAGGAAGACAGCCTTTCTCTTCTGAATCCTCGTTCGAAGGCTTCCAGGGATAACATTAAGCATCACTCATTGCAGAAGACACTCCCCTTGGCTGATTACAAATGGAATCAGCTGTGGATGCAGCTGACGTGATCATGATTTAATTCTATGAAATGTTTTTATTGCAACAGACAGGCCAGCATTTGCCCAACAGACAAACAGGTACCACCACTTGGCTAAGTTGACACATGAACCTGACAATGACATAGGACAAACTGTCTTTCCATTGCTTTTTTCTTCTCTCTGTCCTCATGCTCTTTTGCCCCAAACATGTATGCATTCCCAGAAGCACACAATAGGATAATTAAATCTATACTTTCCAACCAGAGGACTAATAAACAGATCCAAAAGGAACCACCAAAGATCAGGGAGATTGCAGATATGGAAAAGACTGGGAAAGTAACCCAGATAATTGTGGACTCGTTAACTCATCCTGAGTTTGTATATGCAAAGCTCTGATCCTAATCAACATACCAAAGAATTTGAGAAATGAGCTAAAAGATAGATAACCAGCAGGTCTCAGAATGTTCACCATATTGATTTCCTATTGCTGCTGTAACAAGTTATTGCCAATTTGGTGACTTAATCCAACCCAAACTCTTCTTTTACAGTTCTGGGGATCAGAAGTTTGAAATTGAGTCTAAGGGGCTAAAAACAAGGTGTCGGCAGATTCTGGCTCCCTCTGGAAGCTTCGCTTTAGAGCTATTCTTTATTTCTTACAGATTCTAGAGGCTGCCAGCATTCTTTGGCATTCTTTCCTCGTGGCTGTATCATGCAATCTTTTGTTTCTTTCTTCACACCTCCTACTTCTGTAGCCAAATCTTACTCTGACTCTTACATTTGGTGTTCACTTCGATAATCCCTAGAATTATCATCTGCAGATCTTTAATTTAATCATATGTGCAAAGTCCCTTTTGCCAGATAAGGTAACATTCACAGTTTAAAGGGATTAGGAAGTGGATATTTTGGGGGGACATTATTCAGCCCACCACAGTCACCGAGTGCTGCACAGCAGGGACTAAACCAAAAAGTACAGCAAAAGCTTTGAAAGCTAAACTTGCATTGGCATCAGAGCTCACAGAAGGCGAGTTGGAATGTTTGACCTTTTCCTAATCAAAAATATGATCAACCCCCATAGGATATATTCAAGACAGGGATTCCCATGCAATAGTAGTCAAAATTTCCAGAAGAGATTCAATACTACTCTCCATAGAAATACCCAGAAAGATCTCAGTTTGCATGGGAATGGATAATGAACAGATGCGAACACTGAGATGACATAGATGCCAGAATTATCTGAAAACAAATTTAATGCAGCACAGTTTTAAAAAAAGAAGGCACTTTTTATCATTTTTTTAATTGTGGTGAAATTCACTTAACATATTATTAACAACTCATTAGCATTTAGTACATTCACAATGTTGTGCAACCGCCACTTCTATTTCCAAAATATTTTCATCACCCTACATGGAAACCCCATACTGCTTAAGGAGTTGCTCTCCAATCCCCTCTCCCCTAATCTCTGACAACAACCTATCTGTCTTCTGTCTCTATAGATTTATATTTTTTGTATAATCATACAATATGTGACTTTTTGTGTCTGGCTTCCTTAACTTAATATAATGTTTTCAACATTCATCCACATTATAGAGGCATTGGTATGTCACTCTTTTTATGGCTGAGTAATATTTCATTGTATGTTGATACCAATTTTATCCATTCATCCAGGACATTTGGGCTCTTTCCATCTTTTGTCTAGTGTAAATAGTGCTGCTATGAAATACATGTACTTGTATTTGCTTCAGTAGCAGTATTCAGTTCTTTAGGGTATAAACCTAGGAGTGGAAATATTGGAAATTACTAGACTTATATAGTAATTATATGTTTAATTACATGTTTAATTTTTGAGGAACCACCAAACTATTTTCCATAGCAACTGAGCCACTTTACATTCCCACCAGCAATGTACAAATTTCCCAATTTCTCCATGCCCTCCTCAATATTAGTTATTTTCCTTTTTTTTCTTCTTATACCCATCCTACAGATGTGAAGTGGAAACTCATTGTGATTTTGATTTGCAGTTCCCTAATAGCTAATGATGTTAAGAATCTTTCTGTGCTTGTTGGTCATTGTATATCCCGTCAAACCAGCACTAGAGCGTGTTTGTATTTTTTCAATCAATTTCAAAAGTTTACTTATTTATCGAATATCAACTCTTTAGTCAGAAGTGAAACCACATTATTCCACACAGAAAGCACTGTGCTTTTCATGGCAATTCTCATACTGACCTAGTTTCCAGGAAGATTTTGTCTTAGAATTACTACTGCCAATACAAAAATGCCCTTAGACGAATCATTTTCTTCTCAGATAATTTGATCCAAAATACTATTATAAGTATCTTACTATTATCAATGAAAAAGTGTAATAAGAAAAAAAAATTAAATGAGCTTTGTTTCTCAAAAGATTGCAGTACTGGCTAGTGGACTTGAGCTGGCACCAACACTGGGACAGCAGGCAATCCCCAAAATAGCAACAGCATGCTCTTTTACATCAATTTGCTCCCAAATACCAAGCAACGCTGTGTGTGTGAGAGAGTGATATTATCAAGGGATGTGGAATAAAATAACTCTATTGGAACTGGAAATATTTTGGTGAGTCCTTTTCAAAAATCTTATATCAGTTTCACATAATAAAATCTGGGGAAATTGCTTTAAATTTTGCTCATATATTTAATGAATACCCTTATTAAATGTTTTCCCAATATGTTTAGGAAATTCACTATTTCTCTTCTTTCATTGTTAGGTAGCTAATGAGCAATGATTCTAACAAAAACAGGGGATAATTGTATGTTAGAAACCAGAGTGAAGACTTGGCTCCCCTCTACCTGGTTTACAATTCTGGAAAGATCAGAAGTTAAAGGAGAAGAGTTTTGAAGGCTTCCAGTTGTCTTACCAAAGATTTATTCCTCCATGTTGTCTCCCACACCCACCTTTACCTGTCACTACACGACACCCATAGATCTACAGTGTCTGTAAGAATTGTTATTTCCTGAAATTGTGGGGAGTATAAATGTAATGATAAAACATTCTAGTACTTGTCAATCTAAATGTGACCTCCCTGTTTTCCAGGTGCCCCTGATGATGCTGGTAATGGAATCAACTGCAGATGAGTAAACTAGATAAGTGAAATCTGGTCTTTTTAGAGAGCTTGTATGTAAAGAGACTGAAAAAAATAGCATCAACCATTGCCTTGCAGATTGTGGTCAAGATATACAATAGTATAGATGTAACAGCATAAGGAAGATGAATTCTCCATTTGTGCTTTTCTATTGGGCTTAAATCCCTGCTCAAGAATGTAGAATTCCATTCCAGAAAAGGAATTTTTTTCTCTAGGCTGATTTGACCTAGATGTATGTTTCTAAATTTTGATAGCCAGGGATTGGAAGTATTGAAACTACCACCTACTAACCCACTTTTGCTTAAAGTAGCCCCTCCCTTACTAGCTTGAAAAATTTCCTTTTTTTTTTTTTTGAGCTCTCATCTCATGTTTATTCATAAGAAGGTTGCAACACTGTAAGATGGTTACCAGTTTTCCCCTCCCTTAGCCACATCTACAAAAGCTGGTTCTGACTGGTTTCAGCCACAAGGGCACACCAATCAGGAGAAGTCTTGACCTAAAGTCACCTTTACCTAATTATAATAGTAAAAATCACACCCAATGATCATGCTAAACCACCATTTTCGAATATGTGATGCACGAAGTAGCATGATTTAGACTGAGCATGCTCCGCTTAAGCCTAGTCTTTAACCCATGTCACCCGGCCTTATCCTAAATCACCCCCTTAGTCCTACCTTCCCCAAACTGCATAAATGTCTCAAACCTCTTCAGCTCAAAGAGAGGGATCTGAGGCTTGCCTCCTGTGTCTTTGCTGGTCGACCTCGCCATAAAACTCCTTCTTTTCTTGCAATCCTGGAGTCACAGCATTGACTTCCGAGCTCATCAGGCAAAAAGCCCTCTTCAGTGGTTTCAGTATCATTCAAGATAAGCTCAGCTATCACAGGATGCCAATTTCTAGAGGAGTTTAACCTCAAAATAATAAGCGAGTACCCTGAGCATGCCCTGGACTGTTATATCCCTGCTCCTAAAACAAATCAGCTCTTAAAGAGAAGTAGATTATGAGAAGAAATTGTACACTTAGGCTCTGCAGAAAGTGTTGAGCCCGTCCTGTCTTTAAGAGGCTCGTGATTGCTGCTTTCCCCTCCAAAGCATCACTCAGTCTTATGTAACTCCACTTTCCTTCTGGAAGCCATGGCAATGAAAAGCAAACAATAACTAGGAAATAATGGGAAAAATAGTACCCTAGACTAAGTGACATGTGAAATGCATTTCACTTTTACCTTGTGGAGAGAAATAAAAGGCAATTAAGTATTATGGAAACTATGGATAAAGTAATAGAATTTTACTAATGCGCTGTATGACTGAAGCTCATATTGATATTGCTTCTTGGGAGAAATTTTAATTTTTTTTCCATATTGGTGTATTTCCTGGGTTTATACCTGAGTTCTTTCTTCTCAGTTCTTACTAGAACTTTTCTCCTCTCTTCTATGGAGAGGGTTATATGTATATTTAAGTCATAGACATAAAGTAATTATATGATCTTCCACTTCAATTATAAAAACACATTAAATATACCCATATGAAATGCACAAAACCCCTAAATATCTATATGACTACCCCAGTTGTGAAATAAGTTCTATAATTCCTGAGTTCTGGCATTTTTCTGACTCTCATTTCAAGTCTATACAAGCTCTTTTATTTGTTGATATGTTCACAATATGCTAAAGCTGGAACAAAGATATTGACTAATTGTTAAATAGTCATTTCTACGGCAGGTGTTGAGGTAAATTTTCTATTGCTATCGAGGTCAATGTGAATTCAGTATTGTCTAGCATCCCTCTTAGCATTTATTGTATCTATTTAGTAAGAGGAATTTTGCAATAGCTAATTAATAATTTTATGTGTTTAGATATCCTGTGGGGAAGAGGTGCTGCCTGAAAAAGAAATTAAGATTTCTGGCAAGTCTCTCAGTAATTAGGAAACTACAAACAGAAGGAGGTGGTGTTACCAGACAAAGGCCATGGAATCTTTTGCCTGACGCTCTCAGTAAGCGATTTCTGAGACACAGGGGCTTCAAAGAGAGAAAGTTTATTACCAGATGCTTAGTAGGAGAGCAGATGGCCTAGCAGCCCAAAATCTATCTCCCCGAACTACAATCATTTGGGTAGTTTTATTAGAGAAAAGATGGGCAGGGTTTAGGATAATGAACACCTTGGCCCCAGATGAGGTCATTAGAGGTGATCTAATTATCGGACATGCGCAGATTGATGACGTGCTTAGTCACGAAACGTGCGTAAGAAAATGGCAGAATGATGTATGGGTGATTTGTAGATTCAAGTCTAAGTGGCTTTGCTTGCCAGGCAGGCCCACTTTGGTTAGATCCAGTCTCTGTTATCAAGATAACTTTAGATTTGGGGTGAGTTAGCTCTGGACTGACCCAAGACCCTTCATTAATGAACATTAGGGGCTGTCTTTAGTGATTACAAGTTGAAAAACTAGATAACTGGGTACAAATGAAGGTTAGTCACAAGATTTTCACAATCATCGGGGCAGAAGGTAAAAGCTAAACAACCATTATGAGAGATCAAGGATTACAATTTAGAAATTTCAGGAATTTCCCTCTGTCTACTCCAATAAATCAGAAAGTGAAAGGAGTATCTATATAATGATTCAGTAATCAAAATCATCCCTTAAATTCTGATTTCTCAGTTACAGTGGGGTTTATTTTCAATCCCTGAGGTTAAGGCTCCACTTGGAACTTGAGATACAGTGGGAAAAGACAGCAAGGAAAGGACAGGAGGAAGAAATGTGACACTGTTTGCTTTACACAAACTTAGGTCACTCATGAATCAGGAAAATGCCTTTAGCAGTAGTGTAGCTGCCTTCATAAGACCCAGCAGCATATAGAATGGTGCAGCTCTTGAAGAACAGATTATACTGTTGATTTTCAATTTTGAGAACTGTTAATCTTAGTCCACATTGGTGATCCTTAAAAAACCTACTCATGAAGCAACTGCTCAGCCTTGCTATCTCAGGGACTTATGCCACTAAAGCTACCAATCCAAGCATTCAATGCCAGGAGAGATATAAATATAACAATATGTACTAGCATCTGGAAAAGGCTAGGTATAGTAGATGTTGAGAATCAATGTTTGTTGACCCACTGAATGACTCCCTAAAGAAATGTGAAAAGTGAATTATGCATTATTCCTTGTCCAGAGACTAGAAAATGAGACATGGGATTTTTGAAAGGGCCCCCGAAATAGTGTTCCACTTACCAATCTGAGTTCTGTACTCACTGGAAAATATGACAAAGAACTACTGCAAATAGAAAATAATATATTACCTTTGTTATAGTAAAAGGCTGGATATTACAGAGATTAATAATTTATAACACAATTGGATTGATTTCCTAATCCTAACTAATGCGGGATAGGGGCAGATCTCTCAAGATGGAAGTCTGCCTTAAGAGTTGTAGAGAAGGATGTCTGTGTCTTGAAGGAAACTTTCTCCCTGGGAAAAAGGAAAATCTGGCATATGCTTAATGACTTTCCAACTGATTGGAAAATCACTCCCTTTCTTTCTGGAAGAAATAAGTGAAGGATCAGAAAGAGAATAATAATGTTATATTACATACAGGAGCATATCCTATTTTTAAAGAAACATCTTGGTTGGAAAATTAGCTCTTGGCAAATATCTCTATCTATCTATCTATCTATCTATCTGTCTGTCTGTCTGTCTGTCTGTCTGTCTATCTATCTATCCAGCTATCTGTCTGAGCAGTTACAATATATTATAATAAACATCACATTGAGCTATGTATTTATTCTTTTGCTAATACCACATTGTCCTGACTACTGTAGTTTTTTATTAAGTTTTGCAATCAGGCTAATGTATGTCAGTCAGCTGTTCTTCCATTTTAACATGCTTTGGATATTCCCGTCCCTCTGTCTTTAGATAAACAGAAAGATTAATAGATAGATAGATAGTCTATTATAAAAATTTGTGTGATTTATTTTGTGCACTTATTGATATACAATAAATTACATATATTTAAAGTGTACAATTAGATAAACATTTATAAAACTATCACCACGATAAAAATAATGAACCTTTCCATTACCATACAAAAATTTCCTCATGTTACTTGGAAATCCCTACAACCACCACCTCCTATTACCACCACCCACAGGAAATCACTGGGTCTACTTTGTGTCATTTTAGATTACATTGAAATTAATATAAGTGGAGTTATGAAGTATTGTGGTGGTTTGGAAGCTGTAAGGTACCCCAGAAAAGGTCATGTTCTTTTAATCCATTCCAATTGGTGCAGACCGATTGTGGGTAGAAACTTTTGGTTAGCTTATTTCAATTGAGATGTGACCTACCCCATTCAAGGTGGGTTTTAATCTTTTCATTGGAGTCCTTTATGAGAGGATAAGGGACAGAAAAAGCCAAGAGATGAAATTCAGAGAAGCCCAAGAGAATCTGAGAGACAAGGACACATCCACAGGAGCTGAGAGAGGAAACCACTAAAGCCAGAAACTGAAATAAAAAACCTGAGAGAGAAGGACCAGCAGACATTGGTCATGTGCCTTCCCATGTGACAGAGGTGTCCCAGATGCCTGCAGCCTTTCTTCAGAGAAGGTATTGTCCTGTGGTTGCCTTAATTTGGACATTTTCATGACCTTAGAATTGTACATTTGTAAGCTAATATATCGCCATTGTGACAGTCAACCCATTTCTGGTATACTGAATTCCAGCAGGTTTAGCAAACCAAAATAAGCATATTTTGCTCCTTTTTACATAACTTGACCATTTCGAGGTCCATCCATATCATTTCATGCATTGACAGTTCATTCTTTTTTGTTGCTAATCTGTATTCAATTTATGGAAATAGCACAATTTGCTTATTCATTCATCTGTTGATGGGTATTTGTGTCTTCCCCCCCCCCCCGACTTTTCAGCTATTAGGTATAAGGTTGTTATGAACATCGATGCACTTATGGACTTATGCTATTAATATTCTTGGAAAAATGCCTAAGAGTAGAATGGTAGGTCATATGGCATGTGTATGTTTAACTTTAAGAAACTGCCCAATTATTTTCCAAAGCGAATGAATCATTTTAAGATCCCACCAGTCGTGTATGGATACTAGCTATTCCATTTCCTTGTCAACATTTGGAAAGAGCAATGCTTTTAATGTTGGACATTGAAAGGGATGAAATTGTATCTCATTGTGGTTTAAATTTGAATTGCCCTAAGATTAATGATAATTGAGTAGCTTTTCTTGTGATCATTTGAAATCCATATATGTCCTTTGGCTAGTTGCTTGTCCATATCATTTACATCTCCTACCCCTTTAAATTGGGTTGTTTTCTTTTCATTATTGATATTTTAGAGTTGTTCATATATTCTGAGTATACATCCTTTATAGGGTATATGATCTATAAACATTTTCTCTGACTTGTCTTTATTCTCAACATTTTTAGGAGATCAGAAGTTATTAATGTTGATGAAGTTCAATTTATTTTTCTTTTTTCCTTCTTCATCATAATTTTGATATTGAATCTAAGAAAGCCTTGCCTAACACAAGATCAGAAATTCTGCCCCCAGGGCATTTTCCTAAATCTCTATAGAGTTAAGATTTAAATTTTGATCTGAAGTTATTTTAAGTTAACTTTGGTATGTGGTGCAAGGTAAGAATTGAAGTTATGTGTTTTGCATATGGATGTTAAATTGTTCCTACACCGATGGTTGAAATGACTATTTTTTTGCACTTAATTGCCTTTGCCCTTTTTTGAAAATCATTTGGTAAAATCTGGACGATTATATTTCTGCCTTCTCTATTCTTTTCCATTATCTAATTTTCTCTCTTGACAGCAACAAGATACATTCTTGATTATTGCTGTTTTATAAGTCTTCATATACATTATTAAAATTCTCCAGGTGGGCCACGGTGGCTCAGCAAACAGGGTTCTTGCCTGCCATGCCGGAGACCAGGGTTCCATTCCCAGGGCCTGCCCATGCAAATCAATCAATCAATCAATCAATCAATCAATAAATTCTCCAACAGTTCTTGTTGAAAGTGACTTTGGTTAGTCTAGGTTCTTTGAAGTTCTATATGAATTATGAGTCAGCTTATTTTCAACAACAAAAATGCCTACAAGGATTTTGATTGGGAAAGTACTGACTCTATAGATGGATTTGGGAAGACTTGACATCTTACAGCATTGTCTTCCAATTCATGATGGTGCATGTCCCCATTTATTTAGCTCTTATTTAATTTCTCTCAGAAATGTTTTATAACCTGCAGTATACAAATCTTATACATATTTTGGCAAATTTATCCCTATTCCTTATTTTATGTGATAATATTTTAATCTAAATTTGCAATTGCTCTTGCTAGTACATAAAGCAAGTAATAGAAATAAAAACTACTGAGATTTGAAAGAAGATAGAAAACTATGTTTGCAGATATGATTGTATATGTAAAATATTCTACAATTAATATGTGAGTTGACAAAATGAAATTTCATTGCACTTTCTACACAGACAATTATGTTATGCGTGAAAAAGATAGTTTTAATTCCTCTTTCTATTATTTTATTTGTCTTTTTGCATTGATTAGTATGTCCAGCACAGTTTTCAGTGGAAATGATGAGCGTGGACACCTTTACCTTTCTCCTGATACTAGAGGAAAAGCATTCAGTCTTTTACCATGAAGTATTATATTAATTATAGGTTTTTCTAGAAAACCCTTTATCAACTTGAGCAAATTCCATCCTATCCTCCCTTTACTAAGAGTTTTTATCAGAAGGAGATCCTAGATTATAAAAAATCTCTGCATTAATTGAGATTTTTTTTCTTTCTTTGTGCGTTGATATGCTGAATCACTTTGAATGGCATTCTAATGGTATAGCAACCTTTGACAGGAGTATTGTCTGTCATATATTATTGCATTCAATTTGTGAAAAATTTGTTAAACTATTTTGTATCTTTCTTCTAATTTTCTTTTCTATATCTTCATTTGGTTTAAGTATCAGAGTAATGCTTGTTTTAGAATGAGTTGAGATACTTTCAATTTTCCCGAAAAAAGTTTGTATAGAATTAGTATTAATTACTTCTTCAAATATTTAGAATAATTCCCCAGGAAAGTCATCTGAGCCTGATATTCTCTTTGTGGGCAAGTTTTTAACTGCAAATTCAGTGTATTTATCTGGTATAGTGATATTCAGGTTATCTCTTCTTTAGTCAGTCTTAGTATTTTGCATCTTAAAATGATTTTGTATTTTCACCTTGTTCTCAAATTTACTGATAAATTTGAGTATAAAGTTTGGGGGTAAAGTTGTATATAATATTCTAATATGAAGTTGTGTATAATATTCTCTTTTCCCCTTTAAATATCTGAAGAGCATTTAATAATGTCACATGCTTCACTCTTGATACTGATAATGTGTCTCTTTCCTTTTAACCTGCTCAATTTCACTAAACATTGATCAATTTTATTGATCTTCTCAAAATCTAAGTTTAGATTTTTCTCTTTTTGAATATTTCTTTTCTATATCATTTTCCTCTCCAATATTTCTTACTTCTTTTATCCTGTTTGCTTTGTTTCATTTGCTCTTCTATTCTAGTTATTCAAGGTAAAAAAAATTATGTTATTGATTAGAAACCTTTCTTTTTTTTCTAATTTAGGCATTTAGTGACAATTTCCCTTTAACTTTTGTTTTAGCTTCATCTTACAAATTTTGATATGTGGTATTTTCATTTGTAATCAGTTCAAAATAATTTCTACTTTCCCTTTTGTTTCTCCTTTCATCTTCATATTGCCAAAATGTGTTATGCAGTTTGGAATATCTTATATTATTGGTTTACAACTCTTATTCCATTGTTGTGAGAAAATATATTTTATTTTATTTAAGTCCTATAAATTTATTGAGACATATTTTATAGTATAGAATGTGGTTAAACTTGCTAAATATTCTGAATGCACCTGTAAAGAATGCATAGTCTTTTCTTTTTGGGTATAGTGCTCTATAAATGTCAATTAGGTCAAGTTGGTCTCTAGTCTTGTTCAAGTCTTTATGTTGTTACTGATTTTTTTTTCTTCGTTCTATTAATTTTAGAGAAACATTAAAACCTCTGAGTTATATTGTGGATATGTTATTTTATTTTGAAATTCTAACAAATTTGTCTCATGTATATTTAAGCTCTGTTTATTAGATACATAACATTTAGTACATTTAGGATTTTTATGCACTCCTGAGGAATGACCCCTTATCACTATGAATTGATACTTTTTTATCCCTGAAAATTTTATTTGCCCTGAAATCTACTTAGTCTGATATTTAATATAACTTCTCCAGTTTTCTTTTCATTAATGTTAGGATCTTATACATTTTTTCCATCTCTTTACTTATAACCTATTGTTCCCTTGTATTTCAATGAGTTTATTGTGAACAGCATATAATTGGGTGTTACTTTTTAGTCCAATCTGATAACATCTGCATTTTAATCAGAGTATTTAGACCACTTAATGTGATTATTGAGATGGCTAGATTTCAGTCTCTTATTATATATTTTCTAATTGTCCCATCTATCTTTGATCCTTTTTTCTCTTATTTATGTTTTTTTGTATTGATTTTTTAGATTCCATCTTATCTCTCTCTCTCTCTCTCTTTTTTTTTTTGCTTACTTGATATAACTAATTTTTGTGGTTAGTGATTTTATAAAACATATCCTTAATATATTACATTTTACCCTCAAATGGTATTGTACTACTTCACATATACTATAAGAAATTTACAACAGTATACTTCAATAGTTCTATCCTAGCCTTTTATGTTACTCTTTTCATATATATATTACTTCTACTTGTATTATAATACACTGATTTTATTTTTACTTTAAATAGTGATCTTTTAAAAGGATTCAATTAAAAAATGTCTTCATATTACTCATGTACTTCCCATAGGCGGTTCTCTTCACTCTTTGTACAGATCTATATTTCCATGTAATATATGTTTCTTTCTGCAAGAATCAATATTAAGATGTAAGTTCTCTCTGATATACCTATAGATTCATAGATTCAGTACACCACCCCCTTCCAGAAAAATCCCAGATATCTCGACAAAGTCTGTTAGCAAAACATTAGTCAGTCATTACGGAAATGAAAATCGAAGCCACGATAGGATATCACTACATATTTCATACAGTAAAATAAATAAACAAACAAACATAAAAGATGATAATACCAAGTCCTGGCAAGTATGAGGAGGAAATGGACATCTCGTATTTTGATGCTAGGATGTTGGGAATGCGAAATGTTACACACATTTTTAAAGACATTTTGGCAGTTTCTCATAAAGTGAACCATACATACATCATACCATATGGTCCTGCAATTGCATCCTTATGTCTTTATCCAAAATCACCACAGGAGACTGTGGGTGGGGTGGAGAGTTTCTACAAAGAAGCACATGAACATATTTTAAGTTAGTGTGGGGTAACTGCTCTGTATCTTGATAATAGTGGTGATTATATGACTGTATTAATTTGTAAAACTCATAGGACTATACACCAAGAAGGATAAATTCTATTGTATGCAAATTACATCACAATAAAAAGATATATACATTGAGAAGAGAGAGAATTTTTATTTTGATGGTGGAATGAAAAGCTAAAGTTTCCGCTAGTAATTTATTTGTTATATGTGTCTGGAAGCCATAAAGCTGAGTTCAATTCCTTTTGAGTCACTCAAATATGCATTTTAATAAAAGAAGCATTCTTGCAAATATTTTCATAAGAATAGTAAATAGTTGTTATGTAAGAAATGAAGCATAATACTGGAAAACAAAAATCTAATTTATTATTATTATTATGAGAGTGAGTACACAAAGAAAATATAATTTATAAAGGAACTCAGTTGAATTACTGATTGTCCTTATAACCATTGCCCTTATAAAATTGGAATAAATATTTTTGTTCATTATATTTATTTAATCCATCTATTGTTCAGTTGGTAAATATTTATACAGCACTTCTATGGGTCAAACAGTCCACTTAACGTTTCTGTTTTCCTTTTCATTATTCTATCCAAACCCCAATTAAATTGCAGTCCTGTATGGCAGTATTATGCTGAAAAAGAACCTAGGAATGATCGTGTCTTGTCATTTGTGTGGTATACCATTCCATTTCACAAAATGCAGAATGAAGAGAATCAGAGTAACATTCCATGCAAGTCTGTGTTTACTCTGGGTAACTCTACCTGACATAGCTTTTGTTACAGACTGTCAAATTTTATGAATTTCAAAAAAAAAAACGAAGACCATTTAAAAATAAGGAAAAGCCCTTGAACTATAGAAACATGTAATCATCTCATCTCCATAAATGAAATTCCTAACAGTCTGAAGACAAAGATGCAGAGACTTCACCAGGCTCAGAAAAGCAAGCAAAGGTACATTTCAAGTAGAGGGATTGGTATTGCCAGTATACATTTCAAAGGGTGAATATTTAAAACCTGAAAAATAACTCAAAAAGTCTGAATCAAGAGGTCTAGTGCCTCAGAACTGGATTGGGTATGATTGTCTACTTATTATTATTGTAGAAACTGTGTTAGTTTTTCTGGGCCATTTATCACAAATGCCACAAACTGGTTTAGGCTTAAACACCGGGAATTTAATGGATCACAGTTTCAGAGGCTAGCAGGCTTGCTTCCTCCTGAGGTCAGTAGAGTTCCACCGCTGGCTTGCCAGTGATCCTTGGGGTTCCTTGGCTTTTTATCTCTGCTTAGAATCCCATGGCGATGGCCTCTGCTTTCTCCTCATTGGTCTCCATTGATTTACAGGTATGGCTCCTCCCCTTTGCTTTCTCTCCATGTTTCTGGATTTCTTCTGTTTATAAAAGACTTCAGTAATCTGGATCAAATCCCACCCACATTCAGTTGGGCCATCCTTTAACTAAAATAATATCTTCAAGAGATTACTTACAATGAGTTCACACACAAGAATGCAGGTCAAAAACATGTATTTTTTAGGTAGTACATCATTTACCCTATCACAGTAGGAACAATTTCATATTAACTATTTTATCATGAAAATTGAGTCTGACTGATAAATATGATGAATTATTATTCCCTGGAATTGTTAGAACTATAGACTTACTTTTCCTCCAATTTTAAGAATGGTTAGAAAAAGGTAGGAAAAATTAGTAATAAAGTACCTATAGCTATTTGTTGATGTCATATAAAATCTCTTGTAACTCAATTCCCATCTGTGGTCTCCAGGAGCATTTGAGTGAAATATTTGGACTATATCCAAAATAATATAACACAGTGAGTATAGGCTAAAATCCACTTACAATTTAAAACCATATAAATAATAGTTAAATTGCAATTGAAAAATAAAAATAAATATAGACAGGAGAAACAAATATACCAGCTATTTAAGCTGATATCATTGCTGTAAGTCAAGACAAAAAGAAATGTATAACAGATCATAAATCTCCCATTCTTTAACAAAAGAAAGTATCTCAGTTTTGGTAAAAGAATTTTCCTGAAATTAAATCTTTCAGGAAATTATTTACACAATTATTATACAAAGGCCTTTGGCAAAATCATTAATATTGCTCTCAGCAGTAATTGGATGCTGCTAAAGCATTATGTCCCTACCGTTATAGGACAGGCTATTTTACCACCCTGAGTTCTTAAAATAACTGCATTTTAGTGGAACATTTATAACTGAAGTCAGATCCATCTATGTTTTTCATATTTTCTTTTTCCATCAATATATTTAATCAATGATTATTTGTTAATTTTCTATCATAAGGCTGATATCATGATAAAAGCTTGAAATCTCCTTAATTTTATAGTATAGAGTAACAAGCTTTCCTGATCTTCTTCATGGGGAGATGTATTCTCACATGAGATTTATGTAATTCTGTCTTTATCTATTTTTTATCAGTTTTTCATGTTTGAGCTATTGAAAGAATATGTGCCTTCTAATTTATCCAAAAATAACAATCACAAAGAGTTGGAAAAACCCAGAATCTTAGGTGTTTTTTTTTTCATATTTCTTCACACAGCTTCAAATGATTAGTATTAATACATTTACTCACTACAGAGTACAGCATATTGGGGAAATTATTCAGCCATACCCATAGCTACATTTTGCAACTTATCAACAATGAATTTAGATCACTATTTCTTTGAGAAATGAGTACTTTTTATGATAATATTGTTCATGGTGATTATGATTATTTTCAGTAGTGATGCCATTTAATGGCTATCCACACATACACACTATACACATTGTGTGTACAGAATCTGAAAGTTTTTAGCATGTTAAGGACAATAGTTAGCAAATGAAAGCAGACCTTGGTTGTAGGAGGACATGTGCCAATCAGAAGTGCATCTGTGTGATGTGTATGAGCTGTGCCTTCCCCACGCTGGTTGCAGGGCACTCTGGCAAAGTAAGGACTCTTACATGCTTGCAACTGGAGAGCAGCAAGAGCAATAAAAGCATCTTTTTCACGTGTAAAGTTAATTTTTCAAAAGTGAATTTTTCGTCTTTCCTTAAAACAAGTTATTCTAGATTCTGCAGGAATAAATCTAGATTGCCTGAGGAGCAATAACAGATTCACAAAAGGCAACTCTATTAAAAAATACCAACTGGGCTACTGGCTTGCCCTGTGTCCTGTGAAGAAGGCTTTGTGGATTGAATGTCCTGCTATTTTTAGCTCTGAGTTCGTCACTAAAAGAGGATCGTTCATCACTTAAACCAAGGCAGTTTCCATTTTCTGTCTTAGCCCAGAAATCAGCTGAATGTGATTGAAAGAACAGGGACTCTATGCACCTGGAGGAGCTTCTCAGCACTTCAGCCGAACAATAGAGATGGCCTTTACCTCGCTCATCTTACCTTACCTAGCCAATAATTCCCAATAAATTCCAACTCGAATCATTTATTACAGTCAGAGTAATCTCTTCATTGTTCCCAAATGGGTCAGGCAGACTCCTGTCCCTTTGCTTTTGCTTATATTGTCCATTATCCTTGCCTGAAATTCAGCTGAGGCTATATAATTAAGTTCTTAAGAACAGTCACGCTGAAGTTGGACACCCTGGAGCCAGAATCAAATCCAAAAGCTTCTGCTTTCTACAATTTGGCAGTTAGAAATAATATTACCTCCTCATAATATTGGGGTGAAAATTAAAAAATATAATATACATATATTTTTTAACAATAAGACCTGATACTTATAGGTGCTATTTAAGTGTTTCTTAAATTATATTGTTCAAATCCTTTTATATATTCCAAGCAACAATTGGTTTGCATAATCTTTCTTGTCTCACTACAGTAATCCATTCAGACTTAAACTTCTTCCAAATTTATAAAGCATTTTGACAATATCACATGCTTGAACTTAATGATTTAATTGTTTCATACATTCATCACTATTTATGTAAATAAATTATAATGCATTTGAATAGGTAAACTTTTTTGTTTAGATGTGCATTCAAACTAACCCATTGCTAGCAACAAATGGACCCAAATTAAAGTTTTTAAAAATGATTGATTGGAAAATAAAAGACTGATTGGTGGGGTGCAAGGAGAGTTCAGTGGTAGATTTCTCAACTGTCATGTGGGAAACCTGAGTTCAATTTCCACCCTGTGCACTTTCCAAAAACAAAACAAACAAGTAAGCAAAACAAACAAACAAAAACAAAAACTCAACAAATGGTGCTGCAATAACGGGATATTCACATGGGAAAAGAATGAAATGTGATCCTCACCATACAGCATACAAAAAAAAAACCGATTGATTTATAAAATCCAGTTTATGTAAACCAAAGCTATATTCCATTGGCAATAAGTAGAAAACATTCAAATTTCCTGGTTTTATTTTCTTCTGAAAGCTCCAATATGCTGTTCAGTCCATTCAGGGAACTTTTATTGCAAATACTATATTCTTGATTGAACAATTACTTTATTAAAAACATTCTCATTTCTGAGATTGCATTCTTCGTGTGTTCACTCATTGTGCTTACTTTTGCTTTCAATCAGTGAATATTTTTATAATAGCTATTTGAATAATACTTTTCTGCTAAGTCCTACATCATGTGATTTCTGAATCTATTTTTCTTGACTCTTATTACACCTGGTTATGGGTTATGTCATTTTGATTTTTGAAACATTCATAAGGCATTGTGGATCTTCTGTTTGGGAGTACCTGGTATTTATTCTTTTTTTTAAAGAGGGCTGCCACTTCTTTTTGGAATATAGAAAGCTGGAAAGATCATTGTTTTAATTCTTACAAGAGAATCAATTAAAACAAACAGAGACAATCTGCAAACACAACCTTTCTAGAACTCAATACGAATTGGAAGTCACATGCAACAAGTAATCGGAAATCTAAAAGGAAAGTTAAGTGTCCACAATGAAGGATAGGAAAAGAGCATTTCCATGCCTGGGGCAGTTCAGCCAAATAGTAGTAAGAAGAAACCAGGTAAAAATGTTAATGGATTATTAAATGTACATTGTAGAACAGCAGGAGAATATAGAGCCCCTTCAACCACAGATACAAGGAGAAAACACATCCATTTGCAGGTTCTACTAGGCAAACCTCCAGGAGCTCACAAAAAAAAAAAAAAAAAAAAAAAACTGATGACAGTTCTGATAGTCACTTGTGGTCCACAGATTGGGAGAAGAATAGCAGCCACTTTGGAAAAGACCATACCTAACCTCAGGTAATGCCTGTCTTATCTCCCTAATAGACAAAAGTCATAAAGTGAGAGTAAGGAGGGAAATCAGTGCTATTTCCCTTAGGGCACTGGTAAAAATTCTTTGCAATCTCTCTGTGAAATGGATAGAAATATATCCTAAGCCCAGAACTACAGAAGGGCAATGGGTAGAAACACTGAGATGGGCACATCCATGAAGTCCAGATACACATTGTTTACCTAAAGACTGAAGCTTAATCCCAACAGTAAAGAATTCCCTACTCCCACCACTAGACCATGAGCATCAACTAACAAGCAGCACTGGAATAATGCAGAGATACTTACAAGAGAATACAAATCACTTCTTTGAAGCACACCATAAAGGGGTGACCCAAAGCTAAGTATAGAGCAGACAATGAGAAAAACCCTCTACCAAATTAGTATGTACCAGAAACACGAGATATCCAAGAGGAATGCGAAACTCTTAATGCAGTGAGGAAAACCATACAAACAAGAAACCTTGAACACAATCAGACTTCTTATTAGATTTGGTCAAACCCTGGCATCAAAAGCCTAGGATAAGGAATAGTGTACCGACTTCCTGGCATAAGATCTAATTATATAAGTCTCTACCATCCTACAGATGTTGAATCTCAAAAAAGAGTTGCAAGTAAAGAGAAAAAGCTAGGAAAAAATGAATAAAAAGCATACTGCCAAGTGGTAAAGTAATCAGAATAACGAAAATCAGATATGATGTAGATGTTGGAATTATCAGAGAGGGAATTTTGAAATAGCTATAATTAATGTTACAGATTCCAATGGAAAAAGTGAAAAACCTGTAATCTCAGGTGGAAATTTTCAGGAGAGGGACAGGAAATATAAATAAGAATCAAATGGGACTTCGAGGAAGATGGCTGAATAGAGTGGCTCAACATAAGCTCTGCTCCATGGAAAAGTTAGAAAAGGGACAGGAGGGCAACTGAGGTGGCGATTCAGGAGCACAGCTGACCTGGGAAAGCCTTCTGCACCACATGGGGCAGCCCTGGTTGCAGAGGATGAAGAACTGAGAGGCAGAAAGCTGGAGCCTGGTACAGAGGTATGGAGCCTGTGGGAGTGCAGAGGTGGGAGCCCAGGACCAGGAAGTAAGCCAGATTGTGTTCCTTGGGCATGCTACCCTCACCAGTGCAGCCCCATGACTGGGGACTCATCCCACCTCACGCACCCAAACCCTGTTATTCGCTCCCATTCCCTGAGCTACAGGCGCTCCCACCCCACCAGTCCCCAGTGCACATAACTTCCCCCCACCCTCACCCCAACTGTAGCCCAACCCACCTCTCCTGCACCCATCCCAAGCACTACCTCCCCCTCCCTGTTCTCTACAGGCTGTTGCCAGGGCTTAAAGACTGAGGGTACTAACCTCCATATCTAGGCTACCCCTGCCCCCCACCCATAGTGTCACACAGCCTCACTCTGCCCTACCTGAGCTCTGCACATCTGTTTACGGCACTCCCAGGCCCATGCATGCACATGGGCTCCCAATCACATCATTCAGCTCTGGGAGCCTCACTTTACAGCAGTTCTAGGACCACACATGTGATGGCCCTTAGCCACACTTCCCAGCTCTGAGAAAGTGCTAACCTCTTCAGCCAGGTCACATCTGCCCTCAATCCATGAAGGCATAATGCCAACCTGCTGCCACTGCTCTACCCATGCGCACAAAGGGCCCTGTGCCTTAGACCAGTGCTCAGCAGGGTTTACACCCCCCAGACTGGTGCACTCGCCGCACAGCTACATCCTCCCTGGCCACTGGGCACCCACATTCACAAGCACCAGCATAACATCCACAACCTGTACCTATACCTGCCCTGAAGAAAATCACCATGCCGAGTGCCCCACCCTATGCCCTGCTCCCTGCTGTACAACCATCCTGCAAACACAAGACCTTAGACTACTGAAACAAATCAACTCCCAAAGTAAATTAATTAAGATATTTACAAGCCATGAAGACAGCAGATAATCACTAAGTATATCACAATGCAGACAGATATAGTCCTGCCTAATGACTGAATTAAAACACCAGAGGAGGCAGAGACATTGGAACTACTAATCAAAGATGTTCATACAACTCTAATTAATAAAATAAGTGGGGTAGCAAATGACCTAAAGGAGATCAAGAAGAGCATAAAGAGGAATTTGAAAGAATAAATAGAAAAATAGCAGAAATCACAGAGATTAAAGACTCTGTTGACAAAATAAAAAACATACTAGAGACACACAACACCAGATTTGAAGAGACAGAAGAAAAAATAAATGATATAGAGAATAGAATCATTGATTTTGAAGACTCAAAACAGCAAATGGCAAAAATGATGGAAAAATTGAATGGGAACTCAGGGAAATGATAGACAAAACAAAGTGCCCAAATATAAGAATCACTGGTGTCCCAGAAGGAGAAGGGAGGGATAAAGGGCTAGGAAGAGTAGTTGAGGATATAGTGGGGGAAAACTTTCCAACCCTCATGAACGACATAAATATACAAGTCAAAGAAGCCCAAAGAACTCTGTTCTAGTTTGCTAGCTGCTGGAATGCAGTACACCAGAGATGGATTGGTTTTAATAAAAGGGGATTTATTTTGTTATTTCTTCAGAGGAAACACAGCTAACTTTCAACTGAGGTTCTTTCTTATGTGGGAAGGCACAGGGTGATCTCTGCTGGCCTTCTCTCCAGGCCTCTGGGTTCCAACAACTTTCCCCGGGGTGACTTCTTTCTGCATCTCCAAAGGCCTGGGCTGAGCCGCGAGTGCCGAGACGAGGTATGCTGAGATGCTTGGGCTGTGCTATGTTGAGCTCTCTCATTTAAGCACCAGCCAATTAAGTCAAACATCATTCATTGCAGCAGGCACGCCTCCTAGCCGACTGCAGATGTAATTAGCAACAGATGAGGTTCACATACCATTGGCTCATGTCCACAGCAACAGAACTAGGTGCCTTCACCTGGCCAAGTTGACAACTGAATCTAACTATCACAAACTCCAAACAGAATAAATCCAAATAAGCCTTCCCCAAGGCACATACTAATCAGTCTGTCAACTGTTGAACAGAAGCAGAAATCCTGAAAGTGGCAAGAAAAAAACAATCTACTACATACAGGGGAAATCAAATAAGACTAAGTTCAGACTACTCAACTAGCACCCTGGAGGCGAGAAGCCAGTGGTATGATATACTCAAGATCCTGAAAGAGAAAGACTTTCAGCCAAGAATTCTGTACACAGCGAAATTGTCCTTCAAAAGTGAGGGAGAGATTTAAGTTTTCACAGACAAAGAAGCCCTGAAATAATTTGTCAACAAGAGACTGGCTCTATAAGAAATACTAAAAGGAGTTCTGCTGGCTAAAGATAAAAGACAGGGAGGGAGGTCTGGAGGAGGGCACAGAATTGAAGAATACCACTAAGGGTAATTTAAAGAATACAAAGAGAAAGAGGGAAAAGAATATATAGGTCAGACATATGAAATAGAAAGATAAGATGGTGGAATCAAAAATGCCTTTTCAGTAATAACTCTGAATGTTAACAGACTAAATTTGACAATCAAGAGATACAGATTGGAAGAATGGATTAAGAAACATAATCCAAACTATACGCTGCTTACAAGAGACACATCTTAGACACAAGGATACAAATATATTGAAAGTGAAAAGATGGAAAAAGATCTTCCATGCAAGTTGCACCCAAAAGAAAGCAGGAGAAGGTATACTAATACTGGGCAAAATACACTTTAAATATAAAGGCATCATAAGAGACAAAGAAGGACACTGTATACTAATTAAAGGGCCAAAGGGCCAATTCACCAAGAAGATATAACAATCATAAATGCTTATGCTGCAAATCCGGAAGCTCTAATGTACATGAGACAGACATTGGCAAAACTGAAGGGAGTGATAGTTGTTTTGCTTCAACAATAAAAGTAAGAAATTTCAATACACCACTCTCCTCTATAGATAGAACTAGACAGAAAATCAAGTAGGAAATAGAGAAGTTAAATAACTTGATAAATGAATTAGACCTAACAGACATATATAGGTCATTGCACCCCAAAGCACAGGGTTATACATTCTTCTATAGTGCTCGTGGAACATTCCCCAAGATAGATATATGTGTGGGTACAAAATAGGTCTTTATAAGATTAAAAATATCAAAATTATTCAAAGCACTTTCTCTGATTACAGTGGGATGAAGCTGGATCTCAATAACCACCAAAGAATGAGAACATTTACAAACATGTGGAGATTAAATTACACACTGTTAAACAACCACTGGGTCAAAGATGAAATTGCTAGAGAAGTCAGTCGCTATCTGGACATGAATGAAAATGAGAATACAACTTATCAGAACTTATGAGATGTGGCAAAGGCTGTGTTGAGGGGAAATTTACTACTGTATATGTCTATATTAAAAAATAAGAAAGAGCAAAATTCGAGACCTAACAATAAACCTGGAGGAACTTGAGAAAGAAGAGCAAACTAACCCCAAAAGCAAATACGAAAAGACAAATAACAAAGATTAAAGCTGAGATAAATGAGTTGGAGGAAAAAAGAACAATAGAAAGAATCAATAAAGCCAAAAGTTGGTTCTTTGAGAAAATCGATAAAATTGATGGGCCACTGGCAAGACTGACAAAGAAAATAAGAGAGAGGATGCAAATAAACAAATCAAAAATGAGAAGGGGTGCATTACTGCAGACCCTGAAGAAATAAAAGAAATCATAAGAGCATTCTATGAACAACTATATGCCAACAAACTAGACAACTTAGATGAAATGGACAAATTCCTGGGGAGACACAAACAAGCTACACTGAGTCAGGAAGAAAAAGAAGATCTCAACAAACCAATCACAAGTAAAGAGATTCAATCAGTCATCAAAAATCCCACAAAGAAAAGCTCAGGGCCATATGGCTTCACAGGGGAATTTTATCAAACATTCCATTCAGAACTAACACCACTCCTGCTCAAACTTTTCCAAAAAATTGGGGAAAAAGTAACTCCACCTAACTCATTTTACAAAGCTAATATCATTTTAATAACAAAACCGGATAAAGATGCTATAAGAAAGGAAAACTGCAATCCAATCTCCCCCAATGAACACAGATACAAAAATCATCAAGGAAATATTAGCAAATCGATTCCATGGCACATTAAAAGAATTATAAACCAAACAGAGTCAAGAGGTTATCCTGGAGGTTATTCTTACACATTAAGTACATATCACTTTGTTATTCAAGATGTAATGGAGAGGCTGAAGGGAACTGCCTGAAAATGTAGAGCTGTGTTCCAGTAGCCATGTTTCTTGAAGATGATTGTATAATGATATAGCTTTCACAATGTGACTGTGTGATTGTGAAAACCTTGTGTCTGATGCTCCTTTTATCTACCTTGTCAACAGATGAGTAGAACATATGGAATAAAAATAAATAAAAGGGGGAACAAATGTTAAAATAAATTTAGTTAGAAATGCTAGTGATCAATGAAAGGGGGGGGTAAGGGGTATGGCATGCATAAATATTTTTTCTGTTTTCATTTTATTTCTTTTTCTGAATAGATGCTAATGTTCCAAGAAATGATCATGATGATGAATATGCAACTATGAACTATGTGATGATATTGTGAATTACTGATTATATTGTAGAACGGAATGATCAAAATAGGAATGTTTGTATTTGCTTGGTGTTTTTTGATATTTAAAAAAATTAAATTAAATTATAAATAAATAAATAAACAAACAAACCTGACAGGCCGAGAAGGACCCTTCATCAAGAAGATAATGGAAAGGCAAAAAGAATTCCCAAAGAAAGAGGATGGAAAAAGAAAGGAAGACCCTCATCCATCTCCACAAAAGAAAGCAAGAGAATGATTGCACAATAAAAAAAATAAAAGTGAGGTCATAATCATGGTTACTTAAGAAAATATCATTTGAAACATCATGCCAATTAATTAGAAATCCCTATAAAATAATTGGGAAAAGAAAGATTGGAAAGTAAGTTATCCAAATTTATTATTTTATGTGGCCTCTCCCTCTCAGCGAACATGACAAGCAAACTCACTTGCCCTCCCCCCTCTACATGGGACATCTCCAAGGGGTGTGGACCTTCCTGGCAACATGGAACAGAAATCCTACAATGAGCTGAGACTCAGCATGAAGGAATTGAAAAACTTCTCAACCGAAAGGGGGAAGAGAGAAATGAGATAAAACAAAGTGTCACTGACTGAGAGATTCCAAACAGAGTCAAGAGGTTATCCTGGAGGTTATTCTTATGCATTAAAGAGATATCACCTTTTTAGTTAAGACATATCAGAGATGTGGAGGGAACTGCCTGAAAATGTAGAGCTGTGTTCTAGTAGCCATGTTTCTTGAAGATGCTTGTATAAGGATATAGCTTTCACAATGTGACTGTGTGATTGTGAAAACCTTGTGTCTGATGCTTCTTTTATCTACCTTATGGACAGATGAATAAAACATATGGATTAAAAATAAATAAATAATAGGGCAAACAAATGTCAAAATAAATTTAGTAGATTGAAATGCTAGTGATCAATGAATGGGAGGGGTAAGGCTATGGTATGTACAAATTTTTTTTCTGTTTTCTTTTTATTTATTTTTCTGAATTGATGCAAATGTTCTAAGACATGATCATGATGATGAATATACAACTATGTGATGAAAAAAGAGAATTTTTATATTGTATGTTGATTAGTTTTATTAATAAAATTTAAAAAGAGAAAAAAAATTATAAACCCCAAGTGGGGTTTATACCAGGAATGCAAGGATAGTTCAACACAAGAAAATCAATTAATGTAATACAGCACATTAACAAATCAAAAGGGAAAAATCACATGATCATCTCGATTGATGATGAAAAACCATTTAACAAAATTCAGCACCCTTTTCTGATACAAACACTCTAAAGATAGGAATCAAAGGTAACTAATTCTATATGATAAAGGGAATATATGAAAAAATGATAGCCAACATCATACTCAATGGAGAGAGACTGAATGCCTTCTCCCTAAGATTAGGTATAAGGCAAGGATGCTCACTGTCACCACTATTATTCAACATTGTGCTAGAAGTTACAGCTAGAGCAATTAGGCAGAACAAAGAAATAAAAGGCTTCCAAATTGGAAAGGAAGAAATAAAATGCTCATTATTTACAGATGATATGTTGCTATACTTGGAAGATCCTGAGAAATCTACCACACAGTTATTTGAGCTAATAAACAAATTCAGCAAGGTGGCAAGATACAAAATTAATGTGCAAAAATCAGTAACATTTCTATACACAAGCAATGACCTATCTGAGGAGTCAGTTAAGGAAAAAATCTATTCAAAATAGCAACTAAAAGAATCAAATACTTAGGAATGAATGAACTTAACTAGGGAGGTAAAGGGCTTGTACACAAAAAACTACATAACATTGCTAGAAGAAATCAAAGGAGATCTAAATAGATGGAAGGACATTTCCTGCTCATGGATAGGAAGGCTAAATATAGTTAAGATGACAATTCTCCTCAACTT
Source organism: Myrmecophaga tridactyla (assembly GCA_004026745.1). Classification (NCBI taxonomy): domain Eukaryota; kingdom Metazoa; phylum Chordata; class Mammalia; order Pilosa; family Myrmecophagidae; genus Myrmecophaga; species Myrmecophaga tridactyla. The sequence goes on from PVIY010001629.1 coordinate 66,949, forward strand.
GATCTACAGATTCAACACAGTGCCAATCAAAATTCCAACAACCTAGTTTGAAGATTTGGAAAAGCTAACTACCAAATACATCTGGAAGGGACAGAGACCCTGAATAGATAAAAGCATCCTAAAAAAGAAGAATGAAGTGGGAGGATTAACACTCTAACTTTAAAAGCTATTATAAATCCACAGTGGTCAGAACAGCATGATACTGGTGCAATGATTGAAGCATTGACCAATGGAATCAAATCGAAAGTGCAGAAATGGACCACCACATATAGGGTCAACTGATTTTTGACAAGGCCCGCAAATCCTCTGAACTTGGATAAAATAGTCTTTTCAGTAATTTGGCATGGAAGAACTGGATATCAATGGTCAAGAAAATGAAAGAGGACCCCTATCTTACACCCTACCCAAAGATTAACTCAAAGTGGATCAAACACCTAAATATAAAAACTAGCACAATAAAGCTTCTAGAAGAAAATGTAAGGGAACATCTTCAAAACCTAGTAATAGGAGGTAGCTTCCTAAACTTTACACCCAAAGCACAAGCAACAAAAGAAAAAAATAAATAAATGGAAACTCCTCAAAATCAAATGCTTCTACATCTCAAAAAGCTTTGTCAAAAGGTGAAGAGGCAGCCAACTCAATGGGAGAAAATATTTGGAAATCACATTTTGGACAAAGGTTTCATTTCCTGTATATAAAAAGAAGTCATATAACTCAACAACAAAAGAACAAACAACCCGATATACAATGGGCTAAAGATATGAATAGGTGTTTTTCTGAAGAGCAAATACAGATGGCTCAAAAGCACATGAAGAGATGTTCATTTTAATTGGCTATAAGGGAAATGCAGATCAAGACTATAGTGAGAGATCATGTCACATCTATAAGAATAGCTGCTATTAAAGAAACAGAAACTATACATGTCGGAGAGGATGTGAAGAAACTGGGACACTTAAGCACTGCTGGTGGGAAAGTATAATGGTGCATCCACTTTGGACAACTTTTTGGCAGTTATTTAGGAAACTGAATATCTTTTTGCCATATGACCCAGCAATAGCACTACTTGGTATATACCCAGAAGAGCTGAAAGCAATGACACAGACAGACATTTGCACACCAATGTTCATATCAGCATTATTCACAATTGCCAAAAGATGGAAACAAGCCAAATTCCCATCAACAGATATCAACAAAATGTGATATATACATATGATGAAATATTATGCAGCAGTAAGATAAGATGACATCCTGAAGCACATGAGAAGATGGATGAGCCTTGAGGATATAATGCTGAACAAAATTAGCCAGACACAAAAGGATTCATACTGCATGATTCCACTTTTATGACCAGCATAAAGATATAATCAGAAGCTCATAATACAGAAGATAGGGGACTTAGAGATACACAGAAGATAGAGGTGGGTGAACTACTAGCTAATGAGGTTGAACTCCAATGTAAGGGAATAGATAGGAATGAAGGTGACTCTCTAGTGAGTATATAAGTAATATTATCACATTAAAGATGAACAAGATTGAAAGGGGTTGTATAGACCTATGTGTCTCATTGATTCATACTAGAAATATGAATCAGTTTTCACAAGAATTACTTCAAAGATATGATTCATATATAAAGAAAGTCCAGGGTACGGGGGAAAACTCCTATTGCATGCTATGCGCTATGTTCAAAATGAAAACATCAGCACTAGCACAGCAACAGCAGAGGTAAATAATGGGGTGATGGACAAGAGTTAAGAGGAGGTTTAGATTTCCAATTTGGCGAGGGTATGTTTATTGGTTTTCTTTCTCTTGGGAACAATGAAATTATCTAAAATTGAGAATGTTGATGGACTGTGGACTTTGGGCTCTCTACATGATGCCCGATGAATGCAGCTGGCTGAAGAATGCACTGACAGAGAAGTAGAATGGCGAATGATCTATCATACTTGTGAATAAAGGTTGGGCTCCTACAAAAAGGAACAAAGTCGTGAGGCATGCAATGATGTGAATGAACATGTGGGACATTTGGTGAGACAAAATAAGACAGAAACTAAAAAACAAGAATGGTATGGTCATCTTTAGAAAATGTTTATAAGAAAACAGGGGCCTAGATTGTAAACTTTTAGAGCAGAAATGTTGATTATTATTTCTGGATTATGAGAGGCTGTGTTATATATATATATATATATAACCTGATATTTAGAGATAAAAATGAAGCTGAACAGGTTGGGGTTAAAGTAATTCAGAACACAGGGGTAAGGAAGACAGTGCCTATATTTTAGAACCACACAAACTCTTTGAGACCAATGGAAAAAGCGTTTATTTGACCTGGAACTGAAATTTTCTGTAGTGCATAATCTAATTCAACCTATCTGTATAGCTCATTTGAACAACGGAAACACAGGAAGCACAGAACAAGAAAGAGGTCCTTTAATCCTGTATAGATTACTTTAACGTCTGGAAACATCCTGGAGTATAGTAAGCAGATAATCAAAAAGTATTGGCAAAGTCCCCTGGAGGAGGAGACAAAGAATATGGAACTATTAAACCTTACCATCAGGGAATCCCCTGATACTGTGTCAAACTTTAGGGACACCCAAATCAATAGGCCATACACTTGATCACGAAGCTTACTCTTGTGATGCTTATGTAGGCAGCAGAGAAACTTAGATTACCTATAGGCAGGCCTACGAGTTACTTCTGAGCACCTCTTTTGTTGATCAGATGTGGCCTCAGTCTCTCTAAGCCCAACTCTGCAAGTGAAATCATTGCCCTCGGGATGAATCCAGACCTGGCACTGTGGGATCAACAGTTCCATCCTGACCAAAAGGGGTAAAAAAGTGTAATTATTAAAGCATCAGTGGCAGAGAGAGTTTAAATAGAGGCTACTCTGGAGGTTGCTCTTACACAAGCTTCAGGTAGACCTTACTACCTATCACAACCTGCCAACCTCCAACCAGGACCATTCCAACCAATCCTAAAGAACACCAGGGCAATATACTAAATTCCACAAGGATTCCATGCACTAGAGTTACTTTCAAGAAACCTACAACCTCCAGATGGGTCTCTCATCCAGATAAGTCCTGAAACCTAGCCCAGCCTCTCTAGAACATCAGATAGTTCCATCTCCCTACCCCATATTAGTGACAGACCCTTCCAACATAAAAAATTTAGAATTGCCATAGCCTAAACAGCCCTAAAGAGAGGGATGGAAAGATCAAAGGTAATGGTGGAATTATACATAGGAGACAAGATTTAACAAGTGAATATGAATGCTGAATCATTAAATTGATATCTCTTTTAGTCTCCAGTATTTTAGAGAAGCTAGAAGTAAAAACCTAAAACTGAAATTTTAACCCATGACAAACTCTGAAATATGTTCTATAACTAATTATGGTGCTGTGCATTGAAATTTATAGTTTTTTTTTGTACACGTGTTATTTTTCACAAAAAAAAGAAGGAAAAAAGTTGATTGTGATGATAAAAAATATTTAAGCCCTCTAGCCTCCTATCTTCTGGAGCAGCTAGAAGGAAAATTCTGAGAGGATTGTATGGTAGCCTATGACAAATCTTGGATCTGTCCTGTAATCACTTGTTTAAGAGTGCTTTGAAAACTATGCTTTTTTATTTCTTTGCTTTGTATACAGGTTATACTATACAATAAAAAAGTTAAAAAAAATAAGAATCAAATGAAATGACTAGAAAAGAAACAGATAGCCACAGAGTCGAAAGATGCATTCTAAGGACTTATAAGTAGATTTAATAAAGTTAAAAGATCATTAAACTCGAAAACAGAAAAAAATAAATTACAAGAAACTGAAGCACATAGAAAAAAAGTGAACAGTGCACAAATGATTCTTGGAAAATATAAAACATTGGCAGATATTATTTCAAAATTTAACATTCACCATACTGCAAACCAGGAAGTTCAGATAAATCATGTGAGATAAACACCAAACACACAAACAAAATAAATATCAAACTGTTAAAAACAAATGACAAAAAAGATCTCTTAAAAGCAGTCAACACATACACACACACACACCACATTAAATAGGAAGGAACAATGAGAAGAATTTTCATAAACTTTTGTCACAAAACTATACAAGCAAGGTGACAATGGAGCAAAATCTTTAACTTATTGGAAGCCAAACTATTATTAATCAAAACTCTCTATCCAGCAAAATGTATTTCAAAATTGAAGATTTAGGAGTGGTGCAATGGTGGCTCAGTGGCAGAATTCTCACCTGCCATGCTGGAGACCCAGGTTTGATTCCTGGAGACTACCTACTTCAAAAAGAAAAATTGAAGGTTTAAAATAAGACTCTCTAAGCAAAACAACAGCAATGACTATATTGAGGTAATTAATTTCCAATAGATTTGCACTAAAATAAATGTTAAAGTTCTTTAGGCAGAGGAATACTATACTAGACAAAATCTTGTATCAACACAAAAGAAATGAAGAATGCTAGAAAGGGAATGTATGAAAGTAAAAATAAAATTCAATTTTCTTATTTCAAATTGCTATAAAATATGACTAAGTATTCAAAATAAAAAAAAATTAGGAGCTATCCATTGTGAAATTACAGTGTAGGTAAAAGTAAAGTCTACAACAAAAATAGCACAAGGAATGAGAAGTAAGGATTAGGAATACATTGTTGTATTTTTTCACAATGTACCATGAAGTAGAATAATATTATTCGAAGGTAGATTTTGTTCATCAAAGACACAAATGAAGCCACAGGGAAATCAATGAAATATATTTTTTAAAGAGGTATGAATTCAATACTGGATATACAAAGGAATTAATTTAAAAATCACAAGTAACTCAATATAAGGGAGAAAAAGTGAAAAATAGGTAACTTACTAAAAATAGAAAATAGCTAGCAAGATGGTAGATTTTAAACAAACTATATCAATTATCATATTAAAGGTTGTCTGAATATACCAATAAAATATTGTCACACTAAATAAAACAGTGCAACCTTACTAAAGAGAATCACTTTAAATATGAAATAGGTTTGGAAAGGGGTACTCTATTGTTGGAGGTTGAATCACATTCCCCTACAAAAGTCACTGCTGAGGATTAAATCATGTCCCCCACATTCAAACCCTTGTTATGTGGGTTTGAATCCATTGTAAATAGAACCTTTTGATGAGGGGTTACTTCAAAAACATGCGACTTAACTGAATCAGAATAGGTCTTAATCCTATTACCGGAGGCATAATAGAGAAGGCCACAGAGAGATTTTAGACACTGAAAGTCAACAGAACCCAGAAAAGAAAGGAAAAGATATCATCATGCTGGCAAAAAACAGGGAAACCCAATGATAACTAGAAGGCAGTCCCATAATACCCCAATCTTTGGGGAGAAAGCACCACCTTGCTGATGTCTCAATTTTGGACTCCTAGCCCCAATGCTATGAGCCAATAAATTCCTGTTGTTTAAGCCAACCCATTGTATGGTATTTATTTTAGCAGCCAGGAAACTAACAATCATGGAAACACTAATCAAAAGAAACCTGGAGTAGCTACAATTGGCATTTATATAATATTTTCCCCTATAACAGGATAATTCACACACTTTCCAGGTGTAAATGTTGAATATTTACTAAGACAGAACATATTCTGGACCATAACACAAACCTTAACACTTTAAAAAAAAAATCATATAAAGTATGTTCTCTGACCATAATGAAATGAATCTAGAAATCAATAACAAAAACTTCTTGTTCTAGTTTGCTAGCTGCTGGAATGCAACACACCAGAGACAGATTGGCTTTTAATAAAAGGGGATTTATTTTGTTCTGCAGAAGAAGGGCAGCTAACTTTCCACTGAGGTTCTTTCTTACATGGGAAGGCCCAGGATGGTCTCTGCTGGCCTTCTCTACAGGCCTCTGGGTTCCAACAACTTTCCCTGGGGTGATTTCTTTCTGCATCTCCAAAGGCCTGGGCTGAGCTGTGAGTGCTGAGATGAGGTATGCTGAGCTGCTTAGGCCGTGCTACCTTGCGTTCTCTCATTTAAGCACCAGCCAATTAAATCAAACGTCACTCATTGCAGCAGACACGCCTCCTAGCTGACTGCAGATGTAATTAGCAACAAATGAGGTTCTCGTACCATTGGCTTATAACAAGACTAGGTATGTTCACCTGGCGAAGTTGACAACTGAATCTAACTAACACACTTCTGTAGTAGAAAATTCCAAAGAATTTGGACATTGGACAATGCTCTTCTAAATAATTCATGGATCAAAGATGTCATCACAAGTAAAATTAAAATATACTTTGAACTTGATGAAAATGAAAATGCAACATATGAGAATTCATGGGTTTCAGTTGAAGCAAGATTTAGAAGGAAATTTTATAGCATTAAGTTTTTATATTAGAAAAGAATCTCAAGTTAGAAATCTCAGTTTCTACTTTAATAAAAATATGAAAGTAGAAAAATTAAAAGCAAAGGAAGCAAACTATAAGGAATAAAAAAGAGGAAAAAAATGAAATTTTAAATGAGCAAAAAAATTGAAGGCAGTCAACAAAACCCAAACATGGTTCATTGAATAAAATAAAGAAAAAATCTAAATCTCTATCCAGATTGACCAAAAAAACAGAGAGGACACAAATTATAAATATCAGGAATGAAAGAAGAGGGATCACTACTGAGCTTGGAGACACTAAAAAGTTTCTGGGAATATTGTGAACAGTTCCATGCTCAGAATTTGACAATTATGATGAATGGACAAATTCCTTGAATCCTTGAATAATGCAAATTACAAAAACTCATTCAAGGAGAAACAGATAGCTTGAGTATATCTGTAACTATTTTCAATTCACAATTTAAAACCTTTCAGAAGAAAAACAAATTTCAGGCCCAGACTGCTTCACTAGCATACTGCACCAAATATTTAAAGGAAAAAACAACTACATAATGTCTCCCAGAAAATAAAAGAGTAAGGAACACTTCTAATCTCATGTTAGTATGCCTGTATTGCCTTAATACTCAAACCATACAAATTTATTTTAAGAAATGAAAATCACAGTCTAATATAACTCATGAATTACATGCAAAAGTCTTCCACAAAATATTAGGAAGTTAAATTCAGCAGAACCTAAATAAGAGACTGCATCATGATCAAGAGAGGTTTATCCCAGAAATGTAAAAATGGTTTACTGTTCAGAAATCAATTTCTGGAATTAACCATGATAAGAGACTAAAGGAAAAAAAAAACCTGTGATCATTACATCAGAAGCAGAAAAATCATTTAGTGAAAATTCTCATCCATTTACGATACCAACTCTCAACAAACTAGAAAGAGAAGGGAATTTCCTTAATCTCATAATATAATAATGCTACTAAATTGTATTCTGACTAAGTTAACTTATTTTAAAAATGAGATATTTAATTATATCTACATATATAATTATAATAAAATATGTAGGAATCCATTGTTGAAATCCAAAAAAATGCTGATGAAAAGATATCCAAGAAGACAGAGCTATATAGAGAGATATAGAGTGTCCATAGATTTCACAAGACTCATTATTGTTAATGTGTTATTTCTCCATAAATACAACACCAACCAAACTTACAAATTTAATGTCACACCAACTCAAATCCCTGCAGGATATTTATAGATATGGACAAAGCTAAATCTAAAATTTACATGGAAAGATAAGGGAAACTGCATAGCCCAAACAATTCTGCAAAAGGACCAAAGTTGGAGAATTCACTCTGTCTGATTTCAAGACTTACTATAAATTGCAGGATTTCAACCCTGCACTATCCATTATGCAATGACTGAAAAACAGTTGGTCCATAATATATTTTTTATTGAAACTCCATTCCCAATTTTTTGTCGAAGGGATTTTGATAATCACCACGGTCTTCCTCAAATGCACAGAAATCTGCGTCTAATTGTGAAAAGTCTGATTTCAACAAGTAAAATTGTAACAATATAGAAAGATAGAGTGTAGACTGGAGTCCTTATTAGGTAGGAATAACTTAGAGATAGCCCTGTCTTCCACTTCATATTTATTAGAATTCTTTGATTCAATGTCTATCTCCTTAGTAGAATAAATTTTAAAGATAGGAAGTACTTATTTAGTTGGAATAGAAAATTGTATAGGAATGAAAAATTGACTCAATATAAGATATGTTATTTTTTTAGAATATTGGTGCAATGATGAAAATTTGTCTGGTAGCAACCTCTGAATTTTTGGAATTTCCCAGGACAAGGGTGTCTTTTGTTCTTCACGGTGGGTCCAGGACCCTACCTGACAGTTCATATGATAATGAGTTGACAGGCAGAGGCCAATCACATCTGCAGTATTATGACTAGTCCCATGTGGCTAGGGACTTGTAGCTTTGAGTCATGCTCCCTCTGCCCACTCCATGACTTCTGGGAGGGAGGGGGACTACAGATCGAGTTCAACCACATGGGCACTGATTCTATCCATCATGCCTATGTAATGTCAGGGCACTGGAAGCTCCAAATTGCTTCCATGATTGTGAAAATACATTGCTGCTGTGCCGGGAGGGGGATGAGTTCTGATTTCACATGGAAGTTTGCATTTGAGACTGTCCCAGACCTCTCCCTGTATGTCCCTTCTTTTTTTTTTTCTAACGTGGGCAGGCACCGGGAATCGAACCCAGGTCCTCTGGCATGGCAGGCGAGCATTCTTGCCCGCTGAGCCACTGTGGCTCATGTCCCTTCTTTTTACTCCTCCTTGTGCCCTTTTCTTATAATACAACTATAACTATAATTAAGGCATTTTCAGTGTGTTCTGTGACTCATTCTAATGAATTTTCAAATGCTAATTTGGCATAAGAACCCCAAGTGTGCAGCCAGTTTGTCAGAAGTATGCATTTCCTGTGTCCCCTACCTTGTGACTGCTGCCTAAAGGCTGTAGAGGCTTGCTCCTTCCCCTGTGGGGTCTGGCCTAACTCTGGGTGGACTCAGAATTGAACTGACTGATTGGATGACTGAGTGACTTGACAGCTGTTTTCAATTGCTGACTGAAGTGCTACCAGTATGGTTGGTGTCAATCTATTGTGGAAGTAGTAGAAGTTTTCAGTAACCCGCACAACTGGTCAGATAGGTTCAAGAACCTAGATATCAACAGTAAGTATTTGTGAACAGGTTGCTATTCAAATAGATTTAGAAGAACACAGTGATATTTATGGATTTATACATCACTAGTCTAGAAACAGAAATATCTTTTAATAAGAACTTTATTATAAACGAGGTTTATAAAGTTGTGAAGTTACTAAAACGCACTCTGGTGAAGTTAACCCATCTGAAAATGAGATATTTAATAGATAACCTATAAACTCCTTCTTGAATTTTTTTCCTCTTATTCTGCCAGAACATATTCCATCATCTTGAACACATGCCCTTAAAGAATTTACAGTTCAATGCATGCAGCCAATAAGGTTATGCCACAACTTCTTTTCCCTTTCCCATCATACAGATAAGCAATATATATACTCTCTATTCCTCTTTCCAATTTTCCTTGAAGTTTTTTCCCTGAGATATCCATGATAAACAATTTCTGCTTCTTGATTATGCCAGTTCCCTCCTTGAATCTCTAAATGTACACTTCTCAGTAGCTTCCCACTCTGCAGAGTAAAATCCAAACTCCTACTTGTGGCCTGAGTTGACTTCTATCTAAAACTCCATTTTACCTTATAGCATTTCCTCTTTGTATCATTAAGCTTCTGTCACTCTTGAATGATTTTCTTTTTCAAGATTTTGTGTTGTTTCTTTTTAACTTTTACTCTCCTATTTCTTGCCCTTCTCTGCCCATTCAGACAAGTGGAGCCTGACTTCCAAGGAGATCAATTGGTCAATTCGAAAGAATACACAAGCAGGAGGTCTGAGGGCAACGACAGCAGGGGCAGGTCCTTTCTTACCATATCCCTCCCAGCTTTGACAAATAGATGGTTTTTGTTACTAGGTCTCTCCAGAATTACAGCTTCTCCGAGGTGCCCCAAGGTTTCTGGCTGTCAGACACCCAATTCTCACTGGGTTCCAGTAACTGTACTTCTTTCTTCACTTTTCTTTGAGGTGACAACCTTCTCACTCTTGTTTCTTTCTGTATAAGTCAAGCTCCCAACCCTCTGTAAATAGTCTCTTCATTAAAGCCATCTTGGTGAAATTGTGTTTCCTGCCAGGACCTAAAATGTGATCAATACCTGCAAAGTTCTTTCATGTCTCAAAATATTTGTTCTTGTTTTTTCCTTTGCTTTATTTTCCCCCAGATTGTTAGTTGACTGAATCTTTTTCTTTATTTAAATCACAATCCCAAAAATCACCTTCTCAGAAAATATCTCCCTAATTAACTATTACAAAATACTTCCCCTTATTAATTTCTATAGAATTTAATTTCTTCATAACTTTTATTTTCATCAGAAATTATTTTATTTTCCTGTTTACTTTTTATTATGACTCCTCTTCTCATTCCTCTTCACTAGAATGTACATTTTCTGACTTGACCTCTCTCAAGGGATCTTATCTTAAGTTCTGTTCTGGCTCTGGATCTCTAGAACTTAGGACAGTAATTTACCTAAAGTAGGTACTCAAAGTCAAATGAATGAATGATTGAATGGATGAATAAATGTTTTGCTAAATATTTATATTGTTTGTGATTATCTGCTGTAACATCTGATTGTTTTTATTATTCTTATTTCATTTAAATTTATTTGGATAATTCCTAATTGGGGCAACTAGTTTTTTTTTGGTTTTGTTCTAGTTTGCTAGCTGCCAGAATGCAATATACCAGAGATGGCATGGCTTTTAAAGAGGAATTTAATAAGTTGCTGGCTTACAGTTCTAAGGCTGAGATAATGTCCCAACTAAAGCAAGTCTATAGAAATGTCCAATCAAAGGCATCCAGGGAAAGATACATTGGTTCAAGAAGGCCACTAAAGTTCAGGGTCTCTCTCTTAAGTGAGAAGGCACATGGTGAACACAGTCATGGTTTCTCTCTCAGCTGGAAGGGCACATGGCAAGCATGGCATCATCTGCTAGCTTTCTTCCTGGCTTCCTATTTCATGAAGTTCCCCAGGAGGCATTTTTCTTCTTCATCTCAAAAGGTCGCTGGCTTATGGATCATCTGCTTGGTGGTTTGCAGCATTCTCTGCTCTCTCTGAAATCTCTCATTCTCCAAATGTTTCCTCTTTTATAGGGCTCCAGTAAACCAATCAAGACCCACCCAAATGGATGGAGACATATGTCTACCAATCTAGCTTAACAACCACACTTGACTGGGTTACATCTCCACGGAGATAATCTAATTACAGATTCAAACATACAGTATTGAATAGGGATTATTCTGCCTTTACAAAATGGGATTTTGATTAAAACATGGCTTTTCTAGGGGACATACATCCTTCCAAACCAGCACCGGTTTTTTGTTTTTATTTTTCCCCAACTAGTTTTTTGTTTCCTGTTTTAACAAGCTATATTTTTCTGTATTTAATTATTTAGAAACTTTCCTTTTGGGAAAAAAATGAACGTATATTTGATATAGAAGAAATTTTGGTGAAATCAGCTCCTTGGAGTTATCTATAATAATAGATATTTCTTTAGGGGGTTGTTTGAATTTTCCTAACAAAAAAGTTCTTGGGATTTCAACTAGTTTTAATTCTATATAAACATTCCCTAGTTCAATACATGTGACATTTATGATAAATTGTGGGATCTTTGTTGTTCATTAGAAAAAGGTTTATAAATAATATGCTTTTGCTGGTTTAAAGTGTTTTCTTTATTTTTTAAGGTTTTTATTTTAAAAAAGTTAAAATTTACAAAAGATTTTCAAAGATAGGACAGAGAGTTTCTGTATGCCATTTCCACAGCCTCTTCAAATGTTAACATCTTACTAACCATGATACATTTATCAAAAATAAGAGATTAACATTGACACATTAATACTAGTCACTAAGCAATCAGACTTTATGTGAACATCACCAGTTTTCAAATGTCTTTTTTCAACTCTTGGATCCAGTTCAGGGTGCCACATCTTCTAGTCATTATGTCTCCTTGGTCTCATCTAACCTGTGACTGTTTTGTCTTTCATGACCCTAGCATTTTTGAAGAGTACTGGTCAGGTGTTTCATAGAATGTCCACAATTTGGGTTTGTCTGATGGTTTTTCATAATTGGACTACATCGTAATCCTATTGCATCTCTCCTGAGTAATTTTATAAGCATTAAAATACAAGAAAATTGATGAGAAGAGCTCTTAAATTCCTTCCACTTTTATTCTATTATTACAGTGGAGAGATTGTTGAAAAGGAAGAAGTGAGAACTACTTGGATTTCTATTAGCTTCTATTGAAGTAAAAGTAAAAGACGCAAACACGTTAGGCTTTGACTAAATTAATTGATTAAGTTAATTGGTTAAATGTAATATTTAATCAGTATTAGTGACATAATGGACTTTGTGTCCTTTGTGCTACAAAGGAAAAATTAAAACCAAGTAAAATGTATTCTTTGATTCTTTCCACTCTCTTTCAGTGTTTTTCTACCTAGTGCTCATGAGCTGATCTCTTCCTGGCCACAGATTCCCACCATGACATTTCCAAATATCATTACCCTCTGTTGATTATTCAACAATATTCATCTGCATCTGGCTACATATGTACATGAACAGGCTAAGTACACAAGGTACACATAAGAATTACATAAGGTGTGATCAATATTTTCTAAGAACTTACTAACTAGGGAGACAGTGTCATTCAAGAACTGAATTAGTAAAACCATAATAGGGGAGCTGGAAATTAAGATGTCATTTACGTAAGTGGAGAAAAGGATGTTTTGGGACACATGACGAAAGTAAAGGTGATGGGACTTAGGGCAAGGAGTGAGCCTGAGTGTTCATTGGAAAACCTGAAGAAATAGTTGAGACTTGATACATTAAGTAACAGAACACAAAACTTGTTCTAAATATTAGTACTATATGAAGCAAAATTCAGGTGCTAGGCATTTTCCTATTTGCATACGATTCTCATTTTGGACAATAGCTAGTAAATAGGATAATAAGGATGGTTAATTTTTAGTCAGTGATCTAAAAACGTGGATGTGATCAATTGAATTTTATATTGCGTAAAAGATTCTGAAGTTTGTTATTTCCCTCAACACAGATTTTAAGGGACATCTATTTAAGCTAGCAAATTGATTAGCCTTCATCCATTGAATGTAAATAAAAGGCCCCAAGTTATTAAGCACCCCAATTTATGTAAAAATATGTTACTTCCTTTATGTGTCTCAAACTTCATCTCACTTCATATTATAAACCTGTAATCCAATAGAGAATTCAGAATTGTTCATGTTTGGGAAAATTAATCTTTTCAATTATTGATGAAAAAGGAAAAGTAGGCATTTTAATGTGAGCTATATGATTAGGGTCTCTGATTAAAATTGGTGATTTTATCTTTTTCCCCCATATTTCAACTTATTAAATTACCTTAACAATTCCCACATTGCAGCCAAAAAATAAATCATCCTATTGCTTGATCATAAATGTACTAGCAATAAAAGTTTTGTTCAAAGAACAAAGTGAACATGCTAGAAATCTACTGATTAATATACAATCTTCTGCCTGACAAGAGTCTGTGATGCTTACTAATCTGTCTACATTAGTATAGTATTTCAAGTTGAAATATTTTTAGAATTATGCTCTTAAGTGATTTCTACAAAACTGACTTAGATTATGAAATCCAAAGACGTAGCAATTTTTGATGAAAAAAATCTTCCATGGCCCTTAGCAAACTAATTATAAAGTACATTCATAAGGCATTCAAAAGTTTTAATAAAACTTTTTTAGCACATTTCCCTGCCACTGGATCACTCATGTAACCTTTCACAAATGGCATTTAGATAGTTATTTTCAATTTCTTTATAGTTATTCATAGCACCTAAGCTAAGCAGAGCATCCTTTAAAAAATACAGTTTTGTTGAGCTATATTCACAACTATACAATCCATCCTAAGTATGCAATCAATGGCTTTTAGTCAAATCACAGAATTGTGCATTCATCACCACAATCAATTTTTGAACATTTACATTATTCCAAAAAAGAAAAGCCCCATACCCCTTAGCAGTCACCTCTCAATCCCTCTAGCCTTCCCCAGCCCTACACAACCACTAGTCTAATTCTATCTCTATAGATTTATTTATATTTACATTTTATACAAATGGTATCATGCAATGTGTAGTATTTTGTGTCTGGTTTCTTTCACCCAGTATAATATATTTTTTAATTAGTTCTTTTTATTTAATTAGAGAGGTTGTAAAGTTACAGAAAAGTCATGTAAAACATACGTTCCCAGATACCCCCCCACTGCTGACACTTTCCATTAGCATGGTACCTTTGTTACAATTAATGAATGAATATTAAAATATTACCTTTAACTATCGTTCATAGTTTACAGTAGGGGTATTTTTCCAATAAACCGTCCTATTATAATACCTTGTAATAGTGTTGTACATTTTCGCTATAATTCATGAAAAAACGTTCTTACATTTGTACTATTAACCACAGCAATTGTTCACGATAGGATTCACTGTGCTCTGCAGTCCATGTGTTTTATATTCTAACTTTCCTTCTAGTAACATATACGGCCCCAAATTCCCCTTTCAACCACATTCACCAACATACTACCATGCTGTTAATTATGGTCACAATGTGTTACTATCACCACAATTTCCAAACATTTACAATCAACCTAAACAGAAATTCTGCACATTCTGAACTGAACCATTCTCTCAGGTTCAGTTCTGAGTTTGTTGGGCCTCATTTCTTCACTGCTTCAGTATATAATTGGAATTAATGTACTTGACAGCTCGTGTAACCACAACATTGGTTCCCAGGGATATATGGAAATCTCTGAAACCATTCTCCATTCATTAGTCTAGGTAGTAAATAGAAAACAATATTCTATCATGTGTTTGACAGATAATGGTGTCACCATTAAAGACCTACAGGATGCAGGATTGATGGTCACTACCGTATCTCAATTTGACTCGCCAATCTTGCCTCTGCAGAAACTCTAAGAATGTGGAGATTGACTGTAATTTACACAGGTTCAACCATGTAGTAGCCCTGATAGCTGCTGCTGTGTAGTGTGCGATGTCATTGCTACAGCAAATGAATAAGGCCCCAGGTACATGTTATAAGGCCACTGATTTGGAGAATACATTCGTTGCCATTCCATTTAAAAGAGGAACGGAAATGGTCCCTATTCTTTTGGGACAGATAACAATATTCATTTAGAGTTTCCCACAGATCTATATTACTTCTCCTAGCCTTGTCATAATATAATTCAAAGAGATTCTGATGTCACACTGATTCAATGCATCAAATACATAATACTGACTTGACAACAAGAGGCAGCTTGGTAAGACACCTGACTTAACACTTACCGTGAGATAACTCTTAGGAAGATTCAGGGACTTGCATTTCATTGAAGGTTTTAGGAGTCCCATGATCATGACCATGTCTAAATAAATTTACTTTGAAGTAAATTACAAACTGCTGGATCTGCATCTTTTAACACAAAAAATGAAGTATAGTACCTGTGCCTGGTAGGCTTTTTGGGTTTGATAAGTAACACATTCTATAATTAGGAATAATTCTTCAGCTTATATATTAGATGCCATAGAAAGCTGCCAACTTCTGCTGGGTATAGAATTCTAGGATAAAAGATTTTCCTTTCTGTAATTTAGAGATGTTCTCCACTATTCTGTCTTTATAACTTGACCAACAAGAAATCTGCTGTCATCATTACTGTTATTTCTCTGTATGCAATATGTCTTTTCTCTGTGGCTATTAATAAAATTTCCCCTTGTTAAAAGAGAAAACTGCTATAAGAAATTTAATGATGATGTGTATGAGCTAGTTTTCTTCATGTTTCTTATGCTTGGATTTCATTCAGTTTATACACCTTTGGGTTTATATTTTTATCAATTTCTAAAATTTTTTTTACAATTATTTATTTAAGAATACATTTTTGCTCCTCTACCTATTTTTTTTACAAACTCCAACTATGTGAAATTAGGCTTCTTGAAGTTTGTCCACTTTTCACTCACAGATGCTCTCTTCTTTTTTTAGTTTTATTCAAATGGTCTTTAAATTTCATTTCTTTTAAGGGTTATTTACATGTCATTTTACTAATTTTCATCAACGTGGTCTACTGTGATTGTGAGAGGTGTGATTTGTCTGTGCATATACTGATGTGTTTCTGTTTCACCTCTACCAAATTTTGCTTTATGAAAATTGGTGCTGTGTTCTTGGGTACAAAAATTCATCATAAATTACAACCCTTAGCATTAAAGAAGTACCATTATTATTCTATTTTAAAAATATTTTTTCCTACTTTCTATCTTCTCTTATATCAAATGTTAATTCCCCTTTGTCTATTTTTAGATTATATATTAGAAAATCCTGTTACTTTAAACCTTTCTTTATCTTTTTGATTTTGGTGTTTTTGATATCTCTTGTAAACAGCATATTGTTGGATTTTTGCCTGTTAGCCTAAAAATATTTTTGTTTACTCAGTGAGTAAATCACATTTGAATTTATAGAAATGAATCAATATGTCAGGCCATATTGCTTTCATATTTTTGAAATCACTTTTATATAGAGCACAACAAGTAAATAGAAAATTATATTTTAAAATTTATACCATCTATAAATTTCAAGTAAATAGGAGCACAGGTAATAAAAAAAGTGCAAGCTATCTATCCTGAAAATTATAAAGCTTGTGTGATAATTTAAGAAGACCTAATAGATACTAATGTATTGAATAATGTAATGATGGCTTTCTCACAAAATTAATTTATTGATTTATAGATTTAGTGCAATCTCTACTGATATAGAATCAGGTTTTTGTGAAAATCGATAAAAGTTTTTTAAACTTTATTGGAAATAGAAATCACCAAGAATAGGCATGGTGATGTTGAAGAACAACAAAGATTGAGGATTTATATGATCAGTTATTGTTTTAGTTTGTTAAAGGTACCAGAATTCAATATATTAGAAATGGAATGGCTTTTAAAAAGGGAATTTATTAAGTTGCAAATTTACAGTTCTAAGGCCATAGAAATGTCCAAACTAAGGCATCCAGAGAAATATACCTTAGTACAAGAAAGGCTGGTGGGTCCAGAACACCTCTGTCAGCTGGGAAGGCACATGGCATCATCTGCTGGGATCTCTGGCTTATTGTTTCAAAGATCTTCTCCAGGGGCGTTCTCTTTCTCTATCTCCAAAGGTCTCTGGCTGTTTGGGTTCTGTCAGCACTGAAGTTTTTTCCAAAATGGTTCCTTCTAAAAGAGCTCCAGTAAGCAACCCCACCTTGGATGGGTTGAGATACATTTCTATGAAAACCATCTAATCAAAAGTTACCACCGACCTTTGGGTGGGTCACTTCTCCATGGAAACAATAGAAAAAGATACCACCCAGCAATATTGAATGAGGATTAAGGAACATGGCTTTCCTGGTGTACACAATAATTTCAAACCTGCAGAGATATCAATAACTATTTTAGAGCTGTAGTAACGTCTCAATTTTTTTCATTTCTTAAAAACAACTTCCTCCTTTTCACTTTCTATTTCTCCTATAGTATAATTCAACATGTTTATTATTACTCTTCCTTCTACTTTAGACTTCTTCTCTGAAATATTTCTTTTCTTTATCATCCTTTCTTTAGTTCTGTCGCTACTCCTTTGAAATTTCCTTCTTTCCATACTCTCATTTTAAGCTTTTAAAAATCTGATTATCATTATTCTCCTATAATTCTATTATGCTTTTAATTTATCTCAACTCCTTTGAAATATTAAATCCCAGTCTTCATAATGGGATCCTTTCTGCTCTTTACTTTTCTCTCTTACAATAACATCATGTCATATGATCAAAACTCTTTTTTATTTCTAATTAAGCAACTGAAATAAGGTCTTTAAAATTTTTTTTAGAAGATTAGGTGGGTCAGAATACATTTTCTAGATTTATGTTTCTATTGAAGCTTCTACTGTTATTTTCACTATTGATCAAAGGTATGAATTCATGTCTTTGAACACAACTTCTTCTGCTCATCTCCCTCAATATTATCTTTATGATTGTTTGTCCTTTGATCCTACTGTCTTTTCCTGCTCAATTTGAATTTCAGTCTCAGCAATTTCTTCTTAACATGGGGCTTTTAAAAAAAAAAAATGAATTAATGAGTTTGTTTCAAGAGTTTATCTCAGATTCTTGCATTCATCTTTGATTGGGTCCTTCTAGTTTCAGCATGCCAACCTATTCATTGGGTTTTTGGGGGACCCCTTTATTCAGCACTCTCACAAGTCCAGTTGCCTTTCCCTTTTCTCCCTCTTCCCCCTCTTCATCCCATACAGACAATGACATCACTGAGTGGGATAATAGTAGCTAATAGTAGCTAATAGTACCTAATAGTAGCTTGTTCCCATGTGCTGGTATTTTCGATAAGCATACTCCGGCACCTAGCTCTAAGGTTGGCATTCCCCACGTGTTTGCTTTTGCTCTTCTATTTGATCTGCATGTTTTTATTATTGAATTTTGTTGATTCAAAAAATAAATTATGCTGTCTTAGCTTCTGTTTTCCCCAAATCCCATGATCATATTTTTAAAACTCTTTTGTACTATGACACTGTCATGTGGCTAATGCTTTATTATCTTTAACATTAAAGTTTGAACAAAATAACAATTTTTTATCATGACTTACAATGAACTTTATGATGCTGTTCTTAGTAATATGGCTTCCTCTTATAATACTGCCCTCCGATCACATTGTCTTTCAGTTCCTCATACACACCAGGCCTTCACACATTATGTTATCTTAGAAAATTGCAATTTTTCTTTCTCCCTTCAGTGCTCCTGCTCCCAACCTCCTTTGTGCTCACACATACCTAAACATACTTCACTTTTACATGGTGACTCCCTTTTGTCATTCATATCAGGCAAACCTATATAAGTAATACCCCACCTCATTACTTCTATCTGCACCCTGTTTATCTATTTGTTTTTCATCATTACATTAATGACAACTTTATACAATTGTATGTTACTTTATTTGCCACAATGAAACCCATGAAGGCATCTGTGTGTAGAACAATTAAAATTTGCTGCAAATCATAAAGATCTGTGGTTCAAGGCCCTCTCATTTTTTTCTCTCCAACCCACATTCCATTTAAGATACAGGGACCTTGAAATTTGTTCCTAAAAATCCCTGGGAACAACTGTGTGGACTGGAAACATGCTTTCCTTTATACAGTATAGTCAGCAAAGAGGAACACTCCAGCATATGCTACCATTATTCTAACATGCTAATAACTACTACAGTTTCTGCTCTGGACATAGCCCTTATCCTCTGTGCAATGACCTGTCCCCACATCTGCAGCCAGTTTCTGCCCTGACTCTGTGCTAAGATGACATCTGCAGTTTTTACTATTTCTAGAAGCTTACTAGCATAAATGTTCTCTTATTGTACCATCCTTTTTTTATCAAACTAAGAAAAAAAAATCTTTCATGTTAAGAGAATTAAGGAATGACGCTGGGGGAGGACCAAGTAGCTTTTTAAGATGTACAATTGTGTTTTGCCTTCGTAATAATCTTAAATGACCTGAAAACTGGTGCTCAGACTACCAAAGCTGGGTGCTTTTTCTGATCTGGAGTGAGTTCTCAGCAATTGGAATAGCTTTTATTTCCATTTTTGTAGCCATTTGTTTTCTTTTTTTTCTTTCTAATGTGCCTGTTAGTATGCTTAAAATATATATTCAAGGTTGCCAAAGTCCTTCTTTTCCCAAGGGGAACTTAGTATCTTCAAATAAGTCACTTTTTATGATTCTTGATAGACCTTCCTATTGTGTCTTAATTTTGAGGGGCAGTCAGAACTTTGGCCACACATAACCCTCAAGCACAGACTCTCAGCACATATTGGTCAAATAGATATTGAAAGTCATTTGCTTTGGGTTTTGATTCACATATATTTTTGTCTTTGTGCATGTATGCATATGTTTTCAGATGAAAGGTTACAATCCAGCATGTTTTCTCTTTTCCTTTGTTTCAAGAAAACTAAGGAAAAAAATTTAGTGCCATGTTGTGACTATCAATTTATCTCAAGTGTTTAAAAATATTTACTCCTTCTCTTTTCTGTAAATGTACTCAATTTTGGCTAGCTCCTTTGCTTTATTCCCAGTGTATTTTGAAGTATCAGTAACTAAAAGTCTCTTTGGAAATGGATGGAGTTTAAACTACACACACACACACACACACACACACACATACACACATACACACACACACAAGACTCTAAGTCATTCGGGCTATATGACAATAGGGAAATTCATTGGAATTAGTACATAATTTTCTTAAATTAGAGAAACAGAACTTATATCCCTTTCACACATAAAATGGTAGCATTTTCAAAATGAGGGCCTTTAATCCTGTATAGCTTAACATAATGGCTGGAAATATCCCAAAGTATATTAAGCAGATAATCAAAAAGTATTGGCAAAGTCCCTCGAGGGATGGGAGAAAAAATATGGAACAATTAAACTTTACCACTGGGGAAACCCCTGATACTATGTCAGACATTTAGTGACACCCAAATCAATAGGCCAAGCCCTTGATCTTGAGACTTGCTCTCGTGAAGTTTATGAATGCAGTGGAGAAGCTTAGCCTATCTATACGTATGCCTAAGAGTCACCTCTGGGAGGACCTCTTTTATGGCTCAGTTGTGGCTTCTCTCTAAACCCAGCTGTGCAAGTGAAATCATTGCCCTTCCCCCTACATGGGGCATGACATCCACGGGTGAAAGTCTCCCTGGCAGTGTGGTAGATGACTCCCAGGGATGAGGTTGGCCCTGGTCCTGTGGGATTGGTGGTGACATCCTGACCTCAAGGGGGAAAAGAAGTGTGGCAAGTAAGGTGTTGATGGCTGAGAGAGTTCAAGTGGAGTTGAGGGGCTACTCTGCAGGTCACTCTTGTGCAGGTTCAGTTAGACATTGCTCCTTACCATAACTTGCCAGGCCCCTGCCAGGACCATTCCTGCTAACCCTGAAGAACATCAAGGGCATTAGATGGGATTCTATGAGGGTTCCATGCATCGGGGTAACTTTCCAGAGGCCTCCAGCCTCCAGATGGGTCCCTGGACCAGACGGGTCCTGAAATGCAGAGAGGCCAGCCTCTCCAGAATATTGACCAGCTCCATCCTCCTGGAAAGGAAACAGCCCTTTCCAACATGGAAAGTTAGAATGGATATAACCCAAATACCACTAAAGTGTGGGAGAAAGATCAAAGGTGATGGTGGAGTTATACAGAGAAGGTAGGGTACAACAAATGAATATGATTTGCTGAATCATTATATTGATATTTCTTTTAGTTGCCAGTATCTTAGAGCAGCTATGAATAAAAACCTAAAACTGGAATTGTAACTCATACCAAACTCTGAAATCTGTTCTACAACTATTTGTTGTGATGTGCTTTGAAATTTATTGTTTTTTTGTATATATGTTATTTTTCACAAAAAATAAAAAAGTGTATTTCTTCTAGTCTCCAGTGTTTGGAGCAGCTGGAAGGAAAGATCTGAAATAGTGGAATGGTAGCCCATGACAAGTCTGAAATCTGTTCTGTAGCTGCGTGTTGAAGTGTACTTTGAAAACCATTGCTTTTTCTTTCTTTTCATTTTTATTATATTTAACAATGAAGAACATTTTAAAAAATAGTAGCGTTTACTAGAAATAAAACTGCACATATGTAATCCTAAACACTGAGAGGATATGGCCAATTTAATGTTTGTGTAATATGAAAATTAATTTTCCTGTACTAGTGAGGATATTAGTATTATGGAAATCTAATAAAAGAACCAAGAGAAATATGAATCATTTTATTAGAGAAAAGAATGATAATGGGGAACTTTAAAATTTAAAAATTTTATCAGAAATTAATTTAAAAGATTTTTTACCACAGTTTTTGAATCATTGTTTCCCTATAAAATATTGTGCCAGTGTGACTGCATGGTAAATCTGAAAAAAAAATTTAAAAAGCTTGTTTAAAGCAGAAGATTACATGAGAACTTTTTGTTAATCCAGATGTAAAAGTCATCGAAGAAAACTGGTGAAATAGAAAAACAGCATTAGTTTCCCAGGCTCTATGATATTCAAAAACTTTTCATAGACTCTATGGCTTATAACAATCAAAGATTGAATTAATTTTTAAAATTCTAAAAGGAAGACCTTGGGTCTTCTGAGATTCACCCCAATAGGATTTGTCAAATCAATAAGCTATACTGAAAACCCTCGTAAAATAAATTTTCAACTCATCTTATGTTTATGAATGCACATGTATGAGCAGCAAAGTAGGGGGAGGGGAAGAGAGTCATAATTAGGTCTTAACTGAATCAACATAAACGGAATATGATTATTCAGGGGCACAGATACAAGGCTGTTTTCTTCTTTATTAATTCCCCATCAAGCATTTGCAGTTTAATCTTCTCCATGGGCCCAAACTTAACTAAGTTTTTCTTTTCCTGGTGTCGCTTCATTTTCTCTTCCCACCAGAGTGATGCATTGATGCTCACTGTTCTTTGTCCCCCAGAAAGTCACACAATAAGTGTGAATAAGTGCAATAAGCAGCCTGTGCTCACATCACGGCTCAAAACGCCAGGAACCAGAAATCAATAAGTCAATTTACTAACTGTTGTTAGTTTTTATGAAACACAATAATGCCAGCTTTATCTAAAACATCCCATGTGAAATACCAGAAAGATATGAATCTGTTACGAAGGGTGATTATTAAATGCACCTCAAACCTAGCTTTACTAATATTTGAAGTACAATGCAGAATAGAAAAGTATACTGTTTAGAATATGCATAAGTGTATTGTCCATATGGGGTAGCAGTGGTGTGGTTTTATAAGATTATATTTTGTACGGTGATGAAAAATAATAAGCCAGTGTTATTGTTGTGAACCACATAATAATGTGTGGTATATAGGACAAATGCATCACTTTCAATCCACCTTAGACCATCTTAAGGCACTGGGTGTCAAAGCTGGGAGGTGTGATTCATTCCACCTGCCCGACACAAGTTCAGGAGTAAAATTAAAATGAAGTTAGCTAAGCCTGTCTCTACTCAACTGGTTACCATTATGTGGAATTATAGAGGCCAGTGGTTCACATCAATCTCCAGGTTGTGACAAGTTCCATTCATTCTTTAAACTTCATCACAATCTGCTGTCATAATTTCAATTAGTAAACATCATACTTAGATAATCCTCATTGCAAGAGAGCTTCAAAAAAAGACAGAATGACAGGTTAGGAATGCATTTTTTTGAAAAAGTTTCAAATGAGTGCAGGAAAGGACTAACAGCTGCATGTTAATCACTTGACTTATGTATTAGTTAGGGTTCTCTAGAGAAACAGAATGAACAGGGAACACTTGCAAATATAAAATTTATAAAAGTGTCTCATGTGACCACAGGAACGCAGAGTCCAAAATCCACAGGGCAGGCTGTGAAGCTGACGACTCCGATGGAGGGTCTGGATGAACTCCACAGGAGAGGCTGGCTAGCCGGAAGCAGGAATGGGACCTGTCTCCTCTGAGTCCTCCTTAAAAGGCTTCCCCTGATTATATTTAGCATCACTAATTGTAGAAGACACTCCCCTTTGGTTGATTACAAATGGAATCAGCTGTGGATGCAGCTGACGTGATCATGACCTAACCCTATGAAATGTCCTCATTGCAACAGACAGGCCAGCGCTCGCCCAATCAGATAAACAGGTACCACAACTTGGCCAAGTTGACACATGTCCCTAACCATGACAACTTAGAATTTGGATTTTCATTTTTGTTAAAATTTACATTATGAAAATAATGCAGAAGTGCATCACAATGTAAAATATTCCAACAATCCAGAAAATTGAAAAGTTAATGTCCATCTTCCCTCCTTCTCACATGCACATGACCCAAGCGTCACCCCTGTCCTTCAGCAACCAAATTATATATACAATACATACATATGCATATATACAATATGCAATATAAAGTAATGATCTATTGCTATAGCCAGCAAGTTGGATAGATCTTAACACATTATCTTGATTGAAAAAATAAGCCAACCTCAAAAAGTTTACATACTACAGTACTTCATTCCATTTATTTGACTTTGTGAAAAAGACAAAACAATAGAGATGGAGAAGAGATGAATGACTGCTGGGGCATAAGAGCTGGAGAGGGATGTGACAACAAATTGATAGCATGGAGCATGGATTTGGTCTGCGTTCTGGTTGTGGTGGTGGAGGGGTTATTAGATTAATTTATGCAAAGGTTAATATTTAAAGAACTGTACACCAAAAGATTCTATTGTAATGTGCATTAATATCTTTTAAAAGGAAATGAAACTCTCTTCTCTTCCATTCTAGGAGATTTCCTCCTGGACACCGTTTCATGGGTTATGGGGTTGAACACCACAACAAAAATGCTCAGATAATAGAATCTGACTCCTGTGTTTAATACACCAGAAATGATTTTACTTCCATCCTCTAATAGACTCATAAAGTTGGTACCTAAGGGGACACCAACTTTCATTTTACCCCTTTCAAAGCACTAAAATGATGTGATTCCATGAGGAGTCAGGAATCACATCATTTTAGTATTTTGAAAGGGGTAAAATGACGAAAAAATAACAACATTTCTGAATGCCTACCCAACAGGCTCTTAAAATGGAAATGCTTCTCTTTCAACTGATTTCCCAAAAATATAGGCAGCAATTCCTCTATGGCAGATTGTATTTCAAAAGAAATCTCCCATCTCATTTGCATCAAAGATGGTCTCCATCTCTCCGTTCCCTTATTCAAATCTGAGCAGGCCCTGCTACTGCTATGACCAAGAGAATATTATCAAAGATTCTGGGTCTAGTTACTTCAGATAACTCTTGTCCTAGCTTTCTACTTGACATAAATGACATGAGCAAGTCCAAGAAAGAATAATCCTCAAGGGGACCCAAAGAAACCCACAGAACTCTAAGGATAAAAATAAATCACCCATTTATTTGGGGTGAATTATTAGGCTGAACAGATAATTGAAACATACTTCCTTACTCCAAAGTGACACTAGGTTATCTATGTACATCTAATAATGCAATTGTGACGTTTAGCTCAAGCCTATAAACCGAAATAGAAAGAGCTTGGATTGGGGGATGAGGTCCCAGCACACATATGCCTAGTTCAATCCTTAGGAAAAAATCTAAAGGGCAAGAGTTTGAATAAAGTGTCGTGCAGCAAGCAGCAGAGTGAGACTGTGGATGAAAAGTAACTAGTCTCCTACCAGCAGAAAGTCAAATATCTGTGTTTTATATGGATTGGTTTCTAGAGGAAGGTAGAGAGACAGAGGCTTTCAAAACATTCCCCATATGTTTTGAGAAAGAGACAGTGAGATAGCTCTTTAAACACTTTCCAAGCCCAAGGTTGGAAGCTAATCACGACAAACAAGACCTTAATGCCTATTTGATCTTGGTCCTTTATCTCTACTTTGCCCATGAGGAGACAGGAATCAAAGTTAATGGAAGGTGAGGGAAGAGCTGGCAAACTAAAGACAGAAACCTATTATCCCCTCCCCCTCTTCCACTTTAAGTTTCTTGACTTAAGCAGCTGTTGGCTAGGGGTAGAAGAAGCTTTTAATTTTAAATAAAACTTTGGATTTTTACTATTATACAGAAAGCACATTTTAATTGTGGAAACTAGAGTAGCTTTGCATCTTGACATTTCTAGAGGATTATTTTTTTCATTATCTGAGCATGACCAGAAATGGCACAGACCTGCCCTAGATTTCACTGGAGGGACAGGAAAGAATGTGTTGTTATAGGCAGAGGAGAGAAAAGGAACGAGGTTGAATTTTGCTCAACTTTGGCTACAGCTGGTGGGTTCTAGATGTAGTGTTAGGCTGTTTATTTGATTCACAGAAATACCCAGCAATGCAATCATTATCATCTTCACAAGAAAAACTGAAAACCAGAGAATTTAATTGGCAAAATTTTATAGTTGGAGCATCACAAAGGCACAGCCCCAGGGCACCTCCTAGCTGACCTATGAGGACTGCTCATTAGATCTGACTTCAGGCACATCCTTTTCAGGCATTCTAGGGGAGCAGGACAGATGGTTGAAATCACGTCTTGTTTAAATTAAGCTGTTTTATATTTAAGCTCCTTAGTAAAATAAGTACTACAGCTCACAACTGCAGAATCCTTTCCTTCTAGCCTTATATGTGTAAGGTGTTGGCTTTTCTTTGAAATCTAGGGCATCAAATTTTTTTCATATAATAAATAAATAAAAATTAAATTCTGTGTTTCTATTTATGTTGGTTATTATGCAGTATATTAAGATATTATACTTTCTTCTTGCCTATTTTAGATTGAGTTAATGTTGCTATTTTTGAGCTGTGCTTGTTTTTTATTTTAAGAAACATCTTAAGATGTTTTAAGAAACACGTTTAAAATATACATAACTTTATATTCCATAAAGGCTTTTCCCTTCACTTAAAACTTGCCATGAAATACTTTTATGGAAAATCAGGTACACCTAACAGAAATATGATTCCCAGATGATATTTAGCTTCTAAAATCTCACATACATTATAGCCAGAGCACCTTTAATGGTGGAATCTTTTTGTTTCTTTAGATTTCCTTCCAAATTGCTTATAGTTCAAATTATTTTAACAGAAGAAAACTTTTTTTTTCAAAATTAGTGATAGAAGACAAAATGCAGCTATTCCTGAAGCATTTTACTTGCCTTTATTCATATAAGGCATACTTGACTTTTTTTTTTTTTTATTATGGATGGGCGCTAGGAAATGAACCTGGACCTCTGGCATGAAAGGCAAGAATTCTGCCAATAAGCCACTATTGCCCACCCAGTATACTTGACTTTTGTGAGATGCTTTTTTAAATAAAAACAGTTTTATTCACATACCATATGATCCAACCCAAGTGTACAATTCATAGTTATGCACTCATCACTATAGTCAATAGCACATTCTCATTTCTTCTGAAGAAAAAAACTCCATACCCCTTCTATCCCCCTATAAATGACACATTAAGCTTTGATAAAGTGTCTTTGTTACAATTAACAAAAGAATATTACAATGTTACTGTTAACTAGAGAACTTAGTTCACCTTAGTTGTATTTTCCCATATAACGCCCTACTATTAACACCTTGTAATAGCGATGCATGTTTGTTCTAGTTCATGTAAGAACTTTCTATGTTTATACAATTAACTACCATCATTGTTGACTCTAGGTTTTCCTAAATTATACAGTCCCAGATTTTGTCCTTTAGCTTTCCTTCTGGTGACATACACAGCTCTAGCCTTCCTCTTTCAACCATACTCACACCCAGCTTTAAGATGTTTTTTGAAAGCAGAAATTTGGAAATGGGCATGGAGGGGAAAGGCAAAGTTCTGGACCCTGAAGGCTAAGTGCTTCAACAGGGACCAAAGAATGCTGAAAGGGGAAACAAGGAGCTTGAAATATTATCTTCCATCCAAATATTGCTTAAATTAAAAAAAAATTTTCCTCACCAGCATTGTTTCTTTTTAAAATACCCTTGTTCTGGGCCATGGTGGCTCAGCAGGCAAGAATGCTTGCCTGCCATGCCAGAGGACCTGGGTTCAATTCCTGGTGCCTGCCCATGTAAAAAAAAATAAATAAATACCCTTGCTCTTATTTTACTTCCTTCTTCTAGTTTTATTTCTATTATTTTTCTTTTTCTTAACATTAATTTCTGCTTATCACCTATGCCTTAGACATGTCACTAATATTAAATAGCCCCACATGCAGTGAATTCCAGCAGTTCTGAACTAAACAGGTCATGGAACCTGCCTTATAATTTTTAATTTCATTATAAGAACAGAGTTATTGGCACTTGAAGATGATTTTGAAACATTTCTAAAGCAGTGTTATGTAGTAAACATCTTGGTTCCTCAATTATAAAATTTATCTAATTTTGTTTATGTGCTTAATTTGCCCAGTAATTGGAGGTGGTTTATTTGGATAACAGAAGAGAAGAAAATAACCTCTGTAACATATTTCGTTCCACTAACTCATCCTGGCATTTACTTTAAAAGGCTTCATAGGCTTCCCTGTGGGCTGAGTTTTACAAAATCATCTTCATCCATTTAATTTGATTTTCTTTTAAATGTCAAATAGATTTTCTTGAAAACATGGCACGAATACACCTGTCTCCTAAGCAGATAAACCTAAAAACTCCTAAGCCTGCTTTACCCATATGCATATGTGTGGCTAATTTCATTTTTATTAAGCATGAAAGACAAAACTAGATTTTTCATAATTAAAAGTTTTAAAGAAAAAAAAACTAAAAGCTCTGCCTGTAATCACCACACTATAAAAACAGAACAAGCTTTCTTTATGTATCTTGCAAATTCCTAAAGTAAGACTAGTAGGATATTTAGCATTAAGACATCAGACAGAAAATCTTAGTTCTGAGAAGATACTGTGTGTGATTATTCAAACAATTATGTAAAAAAAAAAAAACTATAAGGACATACGTTTTATTTAACTTTTTGATAAATTCAGAGTAAAAAGGAAAAAGACTTGTTCTCTTACATAGGAAATTTTGGGTTGAAAGCCATGCTAAAATTGTAGGGTTAAAAACAAATAAATACAATTTGACTTGTATTTAGATGTTAATCTAAATTTGGCTCAGGCACTGAGCAACAAGGAAACAGAAATAATAGACAGCCAAAGGAAAGCTGGAAATCCTTTTTTACAAGAGAGCAAAGCATTGCTACTACTGCATTTGTAGCTCTGGGAGAAGTGGTTGGGAAAAGATTCAAAAGGTCAGAGAATGGTAGCTTCTCCTTGTTGCTTTGAACAAGGTATTTCAAGGAAACAATGAGCAGAGGGAAAAAAAAATTTAGCTGGTCTGTAAACATAAATTAGGAGAACAGACAGAGTCAGTATGTTTTCCCAGGGTTGTTCTCACATTCGTTCTTCTAAACTAAAGAAAACAACATGAGACTGAAAAAGTCTTTGAATAACAAAGGCTTTTAAACAGTCAAATGAGACCGGAAAAGTCTTTGAACCAAAAAAGCCCATTAAAGAACTGTCAAGGCGAGGTCCTCAGTATGTTGAATGAAATGGCAGAAACAAAAAAACAAACATCAAGCCTCACTCATATGGCCCAACTACAATACACAAACCCAGAAAATTGAAGTTCAGAGCATGGGTTGTCAGGTTGGAGCCTATTGTAAAGGGTCCTAGATTGTAAACTCTTACAGCAGCCACATGTATTCAGGAGTTGTACCTGTTATTTCTAAATTCTGAGATACTGAGCTGTTTATATATAACCTTTTCTTTTCTTTTTTAATTTATTTTTCTGGAGTGATGCAAATTCTAAAAATGATCATCGTGATAAATACACAACCATGTGATAATATCGTGATCCACTGATTATGTACTGTGGATGGGCTGTATGTGTGTGAAGATTTTTCAATAAGAATATTAAAAAAAAAAAAAAGACCCTCAGTTTTGTGGCCAAAAAAGGTAGAGGAAAAGTATGGCCTTTCCTCTTAATCTGATGGTTTCAGATGACTACAAGGTAGCTGGCATTAAGCAGAAAGAGAGACAAAAGCCATTATGCAAAATAAGCAATAAAATAAAACAGGCTAAGAATTATCTTTAGAAAATAACTTTGGGTATCATTTTAGTTAAATGGAAAAGATTGGAAGCAGAGAGCTGTAGAAGACTATTAGGATTGCAAAAAATAAACTCTTTATTGAAGTTTAGCTTATATACTGCTATGTGCACAAATTATAACTCTAAGTCTGATAAATTTAAACAAAGTTAAAATCCCCATATAACCAGCACCCAGAAGGAGAAAACACAACAAAACGTTACCCCGCCCCCCCCAACCAGAAGCCCTTCTCATGCCCTTCCATACTGACCTCCTCCAGGGGGAACCATCACCTGACCTTAGATAACTAGGATTTTTGCCTGTTTTTAACCTTTGCATAAATTGTTCTGTACTGTTTCCACTCTATTGTGGCTGGCTTTTTTTTTGTACATTTTACATAGCTCATTCATTCTCAGTGCTGTATAACATTTCATTGTCAGAAATTTCATTTCTTTATTTTTCACCTCAAGTAAACTTGGCTTTTAAGATTTTGGAGTTTCTATAAATAGCAATTCTGTGATCTTCCTCATACACGAATTTTGGGAACACATATACAGTTTCTAGCAGGGTACCTCCCTTGGGCTAGAATATCTGGATATTGGGTATATATATGTTCTGGTTCAGAAAAAACTACTAAAGAGTAGTCTAGTTTTGCTACAAAAAGTTTCCAAAATCTCCATAGTAATTTGCATTTCCAAAAAGCAGGTGCTCTGTGTCCTTGCCAATGATTGCTATTTTCTATTTCAATTTTCTTCTATTTCATTTCATTTTTTTCATTTTATTCATTTTTGTAAGTATTAATGACAGTGATTTGTGGTTTTAATTTGCATGTTTGTTATTACTAATGAAAATAAATAATTTTAAATATGTTTGTTGCCTATTTGTGTGTCTTCTTTTATGGAGTAAGTGTTCATGTCATTTCCTCTTTTTTCTATTGGGCTACCTATGTTTTCTTTATTATGCATATGCATGTATGTAATAATATAATATAATAGAGATAAGCTATAATAGATATTGCTGGCACGGGTCCTTTGTTATCTAGATATATTGCAAATGTCCTTTCTCTCTCCATTCGTGGCCTTTTCATTCTTTCAATGGTGTTTTTAGATGAACAGATGTTTTAAATTTTAATATATTTTATAATTTTTTTCAGTATGGTTAGTTATTTTTGTCTCCTATTCAAAAAATTACTGATTACTCCTAGGCCATGAAGATATTTTCTTATTTTGTCTTCTAAAATATTTATTTCTCTACTTTTCACATATAGATTTAAAATCCATTTGTTCACCCATATAAACTTCATGCTTCATTTCTTAAAGAATAGACACGTATAAAAGACTAGTCAGTGATATTTATTCATGAATTTGCATGTGTTTTTACGAAAATATGGTTGTTTAACCATACTCATTGTTTACACATTTTCACTCTTCTTGCAAAAATTGCTAACAAATTAATTATGTCTAAATCCAAACAACATCATGATCAGATTCTAGATCTCAACAGAATTAAATCCTTTGTGAAAATCTGTTCAAGAAATTTGCCATCCTTTCATTTACTTCTTGAATCAGGCCTTTCTGAATCACATTCTCCATTTTTTTTTGCCTCTTAGAGTTCTATCATATAATTGAAAAATTATTCTGCCCACAGGCTTCTTAATATTATATGACATAGAATTTGCTAGGAAAATAATGATTTTTTTATAAATAAGGGGAGAAAAATTACAATCAGAGATATTTCATTTTTTTACTACCATACATTAAAATATCACTTCCTTAATTATAGGTTAATTATTCCCGTAATTATGGTTCAATTATAAAACATTATTCCAAAACTAATTCTAAGTGGCATCGTACAAGAGTAACTGCAGGCCACCTTTAGAAAAAGGAAGGACATGTACGCATGCCTGTACCCATAGAGGCAAAGAATTTTATCATCTGCCTTCATATAATGTGTGGCTACTTGGGTAAATGAATGTGGGGTATGATCTCTAATACCTAAATTCAGTGATAACTAGGGGATCCAATTTCAACACTGACTACAAGCAACACTTTTCAATTCAGCTTGAACCAAAATTTAATTTGGAATTAGTAGGTGTTCCCCATAATAATAAACCTGTACCTAATTTCCCATTTTTCTAAGTGCTTTTACCTCATTGGAGAAAAGAGTAGCACCCTACCCCTCTAAAACTATCAATTCTCCAAAAAAAGCTTGCCTCCAGTGGAACCTATATTTTTGGTACATCGTGTTCTATTTTTCCATCTCCCAAATCTTTTCACTTGCAAGATATTTATTGAAAAACCTGTGCCCTGAAAAGTTGCTCAGTGTGAAGTGCACTTCTGAAAGGTCTGGCTAATAATTCCAAGATTAACTTAATCCCATTCAGAAAATCCTTCTACTTTTCATCCTCTAAACATTTACATTTACAAAATACGGGTATTTTTTTCATACCAGGCGGCACTTTTTTTTTCCGAGGCTGTAAATTCACTCAGAGCAAGAATTTTGTAATCTAGTTTTGTTTTTTTTTTCTAAATCCAGTCTGTAGAATCCTGCACAGTGCTCTGTATGTAGTAAGCATCAAATTACTTAATTAAGCAATTAATCGAGTGCCGAATAAATGATTAGCAAAGTCAGTATAACTATTACTCAAACTGATCAAAGATAATTAGATTTGATTTTTGGAATAGTTTATATAATCACAGATTGTTAGTTTACCCCCCTTAAAACTCACTACGGTGTTTGTGTGCCTGGAGTACGTATGTATCAGGAGAGAAACAAAGAGAGAGAGAATTTATGTAATTGTACTATCATACACACAAAGGTCGTGTGTATAAATAAAGGATTTTTATCTAACAATTCCCCATGTTGAATTTCACTTTTATTGGTGTCACATTTATATTTACAAGCATGCAAACTTTGCTTGAATTTTAATTTTTTATATTGAAGTGTCTATCAGAAACACCAGTGAGACATGAAAGATTTTTACATAATCACTTGCTCAAGAAATTCTCTTTGGATAGCTTGGTGATACCATTAAAAGCAATAAATGGCTGTGTAAAAAGTTCTATTTCCTCGCACTTACGGTCCTATAGAGCATGTAAAATTCCTCACATGAAGAGGTGATAGCTGTTAGGACAACGGCCTCGTGTTTCATGTTGAGAGAGAAGGCCAAATATAACTTAAAATACCACCTGCCACAGAAGGTAGTAGAGCACGTTCTAGCCACATCTCATCCTTCAATAGCTGTGCGAGATGGTCAAATCACTTCATCACTTGTGAGCTCAACTGAGCCATCTGTGAAATGAATGTTATATTTACATGGCCTGCTTGTTAAAAAAGGGATATATGTTTTTTAAATTCCCTTCTAATTCTAGGAATTAAGATTTTTTGTGGGAAACCCATTTTTAAATATATCATTTTAAAATAAACTATTAAACAGTAGGAAATTCCCCTTTTATGAGAGATAAAAGTAACCTCATATTAACAATTTTATTCAAAAGATACCCAAGATTTTTATAAAGACAGTAATAAATACATGTTAGATAGGTGCGTGTGTGTATGTGTAAACTTGAGAGTTACACCAAAATTTATAAATCATATATGGAGAGAAATGCTTCCTACTGTTCATCACAGTTTAAATCCTGAAACTACAGATGTATAAACTAACCTGTAAATGTGACCCAAGATGTTAGTTGGAGATAACCAGCTCTGCTTTAAAATATATAACTACACTAACACATACAGGCTAAGTTATTGAACTTTGATGTCTAGGATATATAACACGAGGAATATTATATTTACGTTTTAAATCACAATCATTTTGTATTTGGTCTGCTTTGCAAGGAAACTTCTAACCTTTTTCTTTAGTTTGCCTTATGCATATAAAGACAATATCTTTTTTTATTGGGTGAAGGGAGGACTAGGGTGATAAGATGAATCAGGCAGAGTTTATAGGTATATATCCCTTCCGATAAGGTATGAGTTAATTTTTATTTAATGTGATGCAAAGATGTTTCATTGTTGCATTATTATTTCTTAAACAATATTGAATAGGAAGTAAAAATTAAGCCCATTTATCAGAACTGTAGTGCATAGCAAGGTGAGAACTAGCTCCCACCTGGATTTGGGCCAGTAGTGCCTCATTTTAGCAATTTTATTAAAAACATACCCATACATGTTTATGTACCTCATATCTATCTAGCTTTGAGGTAAGATTAGCTCAGATCCTGGTACAAACTGAGACCAGAATGAATTCCTAACTCGTATGGGAAATTGAAGGCAATACCTTCAGAGATCCTGTAAATTCTTAGCTTCAGTGTCTGTGTATTCATTGTTTTATTTCTAAAATGTGCTTTCAAATTCTGTATTTTTAAGATAACAAAAATCAAAGAGAAAAAAACACTATTATTAACACCATACTAATTTATTCAATCAATTTCTTACTTTTAAAATTTTTCCTCCTATGAACTGTGTTGATTATTAAGAGAAAATATTGAACAAGAATATATCTATATATTTAAACTTAATTTAACTGGGAGAACAAATCAATAAGTTTAATTTTTAAATAAAAATGAAATCCAGATCCTTATTCTTATTTCCATAGTTTTGTCTAGTTGACTCAGTGAGAGATTTAGTCGATTAAAATATCGGCCATGCTCTCCATAAAAATAATTAACACCGGAAGAGGTTAACAATAAAATTTCTAAAGATTCTGAGAACAGATGAGTGACCATTTGTCATCTGTAAACTCTTTGTTGATTCAGGGAATGGATCAGATGATCACTAGTTACAAATTCTTTTATATCTACTGACACAGAGAATTTTTTTGTGTGATATACAAGTTAGAAAATAAAAACTTTTACTCTCCTGTTCAGTCCTGTTCACCTCTCTAATCATCTATATGTAAAGTTCCAGAGTAGGAAAAGAAGTGGTAAAATTTTTAGAAATGCAAACTGAGTATTTTTAAACAGCTGCCACATACTGAGATGATAACAATTAGCGGCTGTCACATTCAAAGTATCAGAGAAATATTTAGAAGTTAGTGTGTCCCTTTGGTGCACTTTAATGAAACTCCTGTCAAATACTAGCAATAGGATTTTTCACTCCTTCAAACTACAAAGGAAGTTTGTCGCCAGACAATTTTCACAGCTCTAAATACAGCATTGCTTTTGCAACTCTATAATTAAGAGCGAACTACAATTTTCCTTCCTGCACTCAGCTGCAAAATAAATAAATAAATGAAAGGAAAATAAAAATTAAAAAGCTAAAAAATAAAACTTGGTCTGAATTTAACATGGCATTTACTTCCTTAGTTCATCAGTATATTTGCCTCAAAAATTTTGTTGAAATCAAATTTAATTCATCCATAAATAGTGCCAATTTGCAATAGATGTCAGTCTTTAAAATGTGTATCTATCCCAAAATGTCAGCTTCTGGTAATTCCTATGTTTTTTCTCGATTTCTATGTAATCATTTTCAATAGTGCAGCTGGGTGAATCAATGTGCTTACAGATAAACTACTTAATTTCCTGCTTTTCTGTCCCTTTCCAAGGTGTGTGAATGTTTATTTTTATCTTACAATGCTATCTATTTATATTTCATGATAAATGCAATTACTTAAAAATTATATGGTGCTTAAGAAATATCTCCAGCTTACATCTTGATTTAGACTTGCAAGTGATTATTCGAACTCCAGGGAGCCATAGTCTCTTATGCATTTTTTCCTTACACAAGTCGGTAAATTTTGATATAACTTCCAAGTAAGCCATACTCATTTAGTATGAGTAAGGTAATTTGGTAATTTGGGGTAAATTTAAACATGCAGTTAGAAGCATGGAAATGCTTATACACACCTCATGGCTCAGCCTGACATTCACACAAGATATGGAGATGGGAGTGCTTGTAGCCACAGACACAGTATTAAAAAGTGACAGTTTAGTATCACTTCCTCCAGGGATGGAAACTTGGAGGGCTCAGCAGTCCATTATTTAAAGAGATTCCTTATGTATCAGTATATACATGCTAAAACAGAGAACCTGCTCTGAATTCCTATCAACTGGGATTCCAAGGGGTCAAACCCTTTTCTTACTTTTGTCCGACAAGGCTATTCACCAAATTCCTTTCCTATGTTTTGTACCAACCTGCATCCCCCACACCATATCTGCACCTCCTCCCCCCCAAATTCTTACCTGGGTTTTTCTTCCAATTATTGCACCACCTCTCTCTCTTGTCTTCTACTCCTCTTCTTTCTCTTTACACCACTTACTACCTCCTCTGCCTCTTTTCTGGCTCCCTCTCTCTAACTTAAGAGAGAATTTAGGTTTGGAAGAAAACCAGAGTAGAATGACAAAACTTTTGAGTAAAAGCCTCATAGTTACTAAATTCCTGAAACAGCAACAGCAAGTGTAGCAATCAGAGAAGCAGCAGAAAAGTAGTAGTGGTGATAGTAGTGAATGCTTTATTTTTACTGATCAAATGCCAGGCGTTGTTCTGAGTGCCTTATATATTAAATCAGTCCACCTCACAGCAACCCTACCAGGAGTTATTATTATTCCAATTTTACATATGAGAAAACAGACTTATGGACCTAAGTGATTAAGTAATTCACTCTTGGGCACACAGCTGGCTTGTACAGAAAAAAGATTTGGTTCTCTAGTACATATTTTCAAATAAGAAACAATAGCAAAAAGTCCTAAAGGGGCAAGAGTCGACTTCAAGACCCTAATCTTTCGCCATCCAAACCAGGATGCATGAAATCCACATCGGCAGTGGTTGGACATGCTCTGGGCTAACTAGGAGGGGTCTTAGATGCTCAATTAATTTCGCTTGGGTTTGCTTAAGGTTTGAGATGGGGGAGAGTGGCAGCTCGCCACACTCCTGGAGCAGTGAGACTCCATAGAAGGCTGCCTGTGGGTGAAAAGGCTGAGAAGCTGGCTCCTATGGAGAAGAAGCCTGAAGCCAAGAAAGCCAAAGCCAGTGGCAAGGTTAAGAAGGGTAGCCACAAAACCAAGAAGCCCAAGAAGGGGAAGCCTACTGCAGCTGAAACCTGGTCCTCGTCAGAAGAATTGGCAGATATTCCCTATCTGCAGTGTATTTCAGAAAGCCCATGTATAAAAAGAAGTACTCAGCTGCTATGTCCAGGATGAAAAGGAAAAGGAGAAGGTTTTTGCTACCCTCACAAAACTCATTGGTGATGACAAAAATGGAGGTGATAGAGTAGTTAAGCTTCGCAAAAATGCCTAGATATCTTACTGAAGACATGCCTCTGAAGCCATTGAGCCATGGCAAAAACATTTCAGTCAGCATGTGAGAAAGCTGCGATCAAGCATCACTCCTGGGACCATTATATATATCGTCACCGGTCATCACAGGGCAGAAGAGTGGTTTTCCTCAAGCAGCAAAGCATTGGCTGGCTACTTGTGACCGGACCCCTGGTGCTCAATTGAATTCCTCTGCGCAGGAAGTTTGTCACTGACACCTTCACCAAAATGGATATAAGTGGCATGAAAATCCCAAAACATCTCACTGATGCTTACTTCAAGAAGAAGAAGCTGTGTAAGCCCAGACATCAGGAAGGTGAGATCTTTGACACAAAGCAAGGGAACGATGAGATTACAGAGCAGTGCAAGGTTGATCAGAAAACTGTGGACTCACAAGTTTTCTGTGAGTTTTGGTGAGTTTCACCAAAAACCATAGCTGTTCCTCAGATCCAGGGCTACCTGTGTTCTGTGTTCTCTTTCACAAATGGAGTTCACCCTCACAATTTGGTGTTCTAAACTTGCAAAGAACCTAATTAAATAACTGATAAATTAAAAAAAAAAAGAAGCCCTAAAGGGTCATCTAGCCTCAAACTTCGTTAGAGTTCACTATAAATATTCATGTAAAACTTCCATGAAGAAAATTGTCTTCCCAAGTGGACGTCATAATCATTCTTGATAGCACATCACCTTCTTGTAACTCCTTTAATCTAAATATGCATTCAATAATAATTCTGTTACATATTTTATAGGTATTTAAATCAATCCCCCTTTTTCCTGTGTGAAAATAGAGAATCTTTACTTATCATCTGCACACCAGCCGTCTTTGCAGTCAATACCAAAATCAGTTCCACTCTCTTCCTTATCCTAAAGTTTTTCCCCATCTACCCATTTGCAAGTTCAATATTTTCCATTAGCTTGTGACTTACTCTGCTACCACCTAAATTTAGATAATAATTTAAGATCTTACTACAAATATATCTTGTGGACTCCAGTTGCTTGTAAGAATTAGGAGATGTTTCTGAAATTCAAAAATATATGTTTTTGAATAAATGTGCCTTGATTATCAATGTTGTTTTTTTAAGCTATTGAATTTTGTAAAAAGATATATGATAAAATCAATTGAAGTACTTCAGTATTTGTACAATACACATTTTTATAATATTTGCTGCACATATATTTTTATTTATTCTCTCCCTCAAGACACTTCCCATGTGTGCTGGTTTGAAAGGATGTATGTCACCTAGAAAAGCCATGTTTTAATCAAAATCCCATTAATAAAGGCAGAATAATCCCTATTCAATACTGTATGTTTGAAACTGTAATCAGATCATCTCCCTGGAGATGTGATTTAATCAAGAGTGGTTGTTAAACTGGATTAGGTGATGACATGTCTCCACCCATTTGAGTGGGTCATAAGTTTCTGGAGTCCTATAAAAGAGGAAACATTTTGAGGAAGAAGGAGATTCAAAGAGAGCAGAGAATGCTGAGGCACCACGAAGTAGAGAGTCCACCAGTCAGTGACCTTTGGAGATGAAGAAGGAAAATGCCTCCCAGGGAGCTTCATGAAACCGGAAGCCAGGAGAGAAAGCTAGCAGATGGCACTGTGTTCACCATGTGCCCTTCCAGCTGAGAGAGAAGCCCTGACTGTGTTTGCCCTGTGCCTTCTCACTTGAGAGAGAAACCTTGAACTTCATTGGCCTTCTTGAACCAAGGTTCCCTGGATGCCTTTGACTGGACATTTCTATAGACTTGTTTTAATTGGGACATTTTCTCAGCCTTGGAGCTGTGGACTAGCAACTCATTAAATTCCCCTTTTAAAAAGCCATTCCATTTCTGGTATATCGCATTCCGGCAGCTAGCAAACTAGAACAGATATTGGTACCAGACAGTGGAGTGCTGCTGTGGTTTGCAAATACCAAACATGTTGGAATGGCTTTTTAAAAGGATAAGGGGAAGATTATGAAAGAGTTGTGAGAAGCTTGATAGAGAAGACCTAGAATGCTTTGAAGAGACTGTTGGTAGAAATGTGGACTCTGTAGACACTTCTGATAAGGACTTAGACAGAAATGAGGCATGCATTATTATAGACTGGAAGAAAGACGAATCTCATTTTAAAATGGCAGATAATCTGGCAAAATTGACATGTGGCTTTGGCTGATTTTAAAAGCCATGAACTTGGATATTTAGCAGAAGAGATTTCCAAATTAAATGTGGAAAGTGCAGCCTGGTTTCTCCTCGCAGTTTATAGTGAAATGTGACAGGAAAGAGATAAGCTGAAAACTGAACTCATGGGTACAAAGAAACCAGAAATTGAAGTTCTGAAAAATTCCGGGCCTCCAGAAAGGGAGACCCCAGAGAATAGTGCCGTGTGTGAGGATTTATCCAAATGTGGCACCAGACAGCCACTTCATAGAAAGCCAGGATCAGACATGGAGTTATCCAGGAAGGATTTGGGGAAACTCCTTATGTCTGATGGGCATGATCCAAGGCTACTGCATAAAAAGCCAAAAAGAGTGCTGTGGGACCTGTATAAACAGAGCCGCTGCCAGTCTGGACTGGGGGGTTCAGAGAAGGGACACACTGGAGGAAAAGTAACTTCAGAGACAAAACCATGGAGGCTGAGGCCTTGGGCAAGAGAGCAGACCCACCCAAGCCCATGAAGAGGGTGAGTTTGCCCCAAAGTCAGAAGATGGGCCTTCCACCTGGTTGCAGTGGAAGAGTCATGCTGCCTCAGGGCTTGGAGAAGGTGAAGCACATTCCTGCGGGTTTGGGGAGAGCCTGGCTGCCACCACATGGTGAGGTTGAGTGGGTGCCCTGGAGATGGCAGAGAGCCTGGGTGCAGCCCTAATGCTTGGAGAGGATGGAGCCGAGAAAAGGTGGTCTCCCCAGTGTCCCCCAAGGTTGCATTCAGAGAGAGGCAGGCCTCTGCATAGGCCCTTGGAAGGGGTGGGACTGTCTTTTTCTAAAGCCCCAAAGATGAATGACTCTCAGGCTTTGAAATCTAATGGACTTTGCCCTGTGGGTTTTCGAAACTGTACCAGTTCGGTAACCCCTGTGTTCCTTCCTCCCTATGGACATGCGTATATGTATCCTATGACTGTTCCTCCTTTGTTTATTGGCAGCAAATAGCTTGTTCTGAGTATAGGTCCAGAGACAGAGGATAATTTTGCCTTGGATCAGACTATGCCTGTAACTAACTTTGAGAGGAATTTGTATGTTTCTAACTTTGTATTTCATTTGTATTGCTACTGAAATGGTTTAAGGATTTGTGACATTGTTCTGAAATTAATGTATTTTGTATATGGGGAAAACATATCTTTTTTAGGGTTCAGAGGGTGGAATGTGCTGGTTTGAAAGGATGTATGTCCCTTAGAAAAGCCATGTTTTAATCAAAACCCATTTCATAAAGATAGAATAATCCCTATTCAATACTGTGTGTTTCAAACTGTAATCAGATCACCTCCCTGGAGATGTGATTTGATCAAGAGTGGTTGTTAGGCTGGATTAGGTGATGATGTATCTCCACCCATTTGGGTGGGTCTTGATAAGTTTCTGGAGTCCTATGAAAGAGGAAATATTTTGGAGAAGGAGGAGATTCAAATAGAGCAGAGAATGCTGAAGCACCATGAAGCAGAGAGTCCACCAGTCAGTGACCTTCGGAGATGAAGAAGGAAAACACCTCCCAGGGAGCTTCATGAAACTGGAAGCCAGGAGAGAAGCCCTGACTGTGTTCGCCACGTGCCATCTCACTTTGAGAGAGAAATCCTGAACATCATCGGCCTTCTTGAACCAAGGTATCCTTCCCTGGATGCCTTTGATTGGACATTTCTATAGACTTGTTTTAATTGGACATTTTCTCAGCCTTAGAACTGTAGACTAACAACTTATTAAATTCTCCTTTTTAAAAGTCATTCTGTTTCTGGTATATTGCATTCCAGCAGCTAGCAAACTAGAGCGCCATGTAATAACTTAAAATGTCTCAATCAATCCTAAAGGACGTGTTAAATAGCTAATCTGTTTGAAAATGTGAAATTATATATATTTTAAAGTAAAATACTATTAAAATGAACAAAAATGATGTATAAATTATGGTTTTCTTCTGTTGATCCTAATGGTATTATAGCTCTAAACTAGATTTTATACTCATTCCATATTATTTTAAATGTCATGCAGTATTTTCACTTTTTCTTCTCTTAACTTGAACTATTTTATTTTCAGGTTCAGAGTAGCAGAGTATGAATGTCTAGAGCATTAAGTAAATTTCTGAGATTCAAGACCATTAGATAGAATTACTCCAAGAGAAGGCTACAGGTAAAATTCTCTTTTCACTGTTTGCTTCTGCACTATGCATACTGACTACATTGCTCTCCCCAAGGCATGAAATGTTAGAATAACTGCCAACATAACTTTATCCCTAGTTATAGAAAACTATTTATATAAAGAGATATCAACTGAGATAATAGGAAATTAGCTATATTTCCTTCCACAACACAAGTTTCTAATATTTTGATTTATTCATCCATTCAACAAATATTTATTAAGCCATTGCTTTCCCCAGACAGGGGATCTGGCACAAACCAAATTAGACAAAGTCCCTGTTTTCATGTATTTATACTGTGGTAGCAGAGGTAAAATAATAATAATAATAACATTACTATTAATATTTTTTATCAGGTGCAGACAAACATCATGAGGAATAATAAAAAGAATAAAGAATCAGGGAAGGCTGAGTAACTATGTGTTCAACTTGATAGAGAGTGGTGAAGGAAGACATTTTTGATTAGGTGACATTTGAACTGAGAGCTAAAGGAAATGAAAGAGCAAATGAAACCAATATCTGAGGAAAAAAATTCTCTAGCAGAGAAAACATCAAGTGTAAAGACCCTGAGATAGAAGCATTTTTGGTGTGTTCCAGGGAAAACATGTTGCCTGTGTGGCTACAGTAATGCATTTAATTGGGAAGATGGTAGGAGATGAAATAAGAATAGTTGAGGGAGCAAATTATGTGGTGGTGTGGGATGCTGATACACTTTGGCATTTCTTCTAAGTGAGATGGGGTACCAGTGCAGAGTGTCAAGATTTGGAAATGTATATTCTTCTAGTTTGCTAGCTGCCAGAATGCAATATACCAGAAAAAGAATGGCTTTTTAAAAGGAGAATTTAATGAGTTGCTAGTTTACAGTTCTAAGACCAAGAAAATGTCCCAATTAAAACAAGTCTATAGAAATGTCCAATCTAAGGCATCCAGGGAAAGATACCTTGGTTCAAGAAGGCCGATGACGTTCAGATTTTCTCTCTCAAGTGAGAAGACACGTGGCAAACACAGTCAGGACTTCTCTCTCAGCTGGAAGGGCACATGGCGAACATGGCATCATCTGCTAGCTTTCTCTCCTGGCTTCTGGTTTCATGAAGCTCCCTGGGAGGCATTTTCCTTCTTCATCTCCAAAGGTCGTGGGCTGGTGGACTCTCTGCTTCTCATGGCTATGCCATTCTCTGCTCTCTCAGGAATCTCCATTCTCCAAAATGTTTCCTCTTTTACAGGACTTCAGAAACTTATCAAGACCCACCCAAACGGGTGGAAACATGTTGTCACCTAATCCAGTTTAACAACCATTCTTGACTAAATCACATCATCCAGAGAAATGATCTGACTACAGTTTCAAACATACAATATTGCATAGGGATTATTCTACCTTTATGGAATGGGATTGTGATTAAAACATGGCTTTTCTAGGGGGCATACTTCTTTTTCAAACCAGCACACATATTATAGTTGCAATTGAAATTACCCAACCATACTTAATATTTCTGCACATTTGTACACAAGCATTCCTTAAACTCGTCTCATTCATCTGTTCATTATATTTTAAAAGAACAACTCTTGTTGCTGAATGGAGAAAAGACTATAAAGTTTCAAGGCTGCAGAAAAGATTATTTAAGATGGCTTGTGGGAAATATGCTTCCACATTTGTACATAGAACACAAAGAATGTTCTCAAAGATAACATTTTGAAAGTATAACTATAGGAATAAATTACTTCAGAAAAGTGCACAACCTGATGTTTTTGAAGTTCAATTATGTATAATCCTATATCTTAATAGTGGTGGGTTTTTTTTATACATAGTTTCTATTAAAATCTGTTCATTTCTTAGTGCCCATTTATATAAGCTAATATGAATTTTCATTTTTAATAGAGGCAGAGAAATTTGGTACAATTTATACAAACTAAAACATACTTATGGTCAGTTGGTTATGCATACATTTAAAAATAATTGTAAAGAATATGCATTTATTTCTACATATCTGCACACATACAGCATATGCTGCTTAAAATATTTAAAATGGATATATTTAAAATGTAAATATATATGTGCACACACACATATATACGTACATTTTTTAAGAAATATTTAAATGTATGTGTATAGAGTTACCACTGAAAGATTTTCAGAATGCTTTAAAACTTAACATACTTCTCACTGCAGTCATTTTTCTTCTTAAAATGCTTTCACTCAAAGCTCCACCGTGCAGACTCAGTGAAGTTAAATGATT
The DNA here is from genome assembly GCA_004026745.1 of Myrmecophaga tridactyla. Classification (NCBI taxonomy): domain Eukaryota; kingdom Metazoa; phylum Chordata; class Mammalia; order Pilosa; family Myrmecophagidae; genus Myrmecophaga; species Myrmecophaga tridactyla. Next base: position 110,451 of record PVIY010001629.1, read on the forward strand.
AGCATCTAATCACATGTTTCTGACTATTTGGGGGATGCTTTCATTCTCAACATTGTTCAAGTGGGAAATATCTTATTGAATATTTTACCTACAAACAATTCATATGCCAATCAGAATGTCTTGCCTAATAGATTTTTTTCCTTCACAATTATTAATAGAATCTAAGTCAAAAGGAGGATGGAAAATTTTCTACCTATCAATCATCCCTCTTATGCTCACTTCATAGTGTGCTTATTAAATGAGATTATACACATGAAAGCACTTTCAAAGAACTATACATATACTAGTTGTTATTTTCAGAAATTCCTACTAAATATCAGCTCTGCTACATAACTAACTGCATGACTTTATAATATCTCTGAAAAGGTTTTTAACATCCAGTAACCATTTTACCCAACTCTTCATGTGTCTGGGTACTTCTCCTCCTTCATTTCTCATCTTTATTATCTCCTCCTCAAGGAGAGTCCTCATGACTACCCAAAACAAAAGAGTGCCATCTTATTACTCTCTCCAGAAACCCTGTTTCTTCCTTCACATGACCTACAGTTTGTAAGTAGGAAATTTATTAGTTTGTGTCCTGGCAGCTAAGTTCTCTGAAGCCAGGAATTGTGTCTATTTTGTCCACTTGCTGTCTCCCCAACACTAATCACAGGCTCTGTGTCAGAGCATTTGTAAAATGGAGACAGTAATTCACTAATTGCATCCAAATGTTGTTATGATGATTAAATGAGGTTATTTATACAAAATCGATTCCCAAATTCCACAGCAATAAACACACTTAAGGTGCTCAGATTATTCTGAGTAATTAAAGTTTAAGATGTCATTATTTCCATCCTACTACCATCCAACTTCGACATGAAATACATATAGCAACAGGACAAGGACCAGCAAATGAATATGTTTTATCATTGTGTTCTTTGACTTAATGTCCCAGTGTGGAATCATGGGAGAATACATCCATAACTTGAGATTTAGGATCGAAACCTAGAATCAAGGCTAGAACAGTCACCATATCTGCTTCTGGCCTCTGAAGCTCTCATGACTCAGATCAGAAAACAAAAATTGTCAATACACAAATAATAATTAATTTGAGTATAGCTATTTCATGCACAAATGAAACACGTAATCTTTTCTAGTTAAGGAATGGCTTATTTGCCTCTTATTTGACATGAATGATGTGCATGTTTCTATCCTGATCCTGTCCAACCCTCCTCCTTGGTGGTCTATTTCTGATACCTTCGTATATTTTATACAAGTACAGGGATAGCAAAAGATGCAAGTGTTCAACATCTACACCGCCTACAGAACTAATGTCTACAATTGCTCAAGGTTCTGACCTAATTACTGAATTTCCATCAAAGAATTGTATTTTTTTCTGTTAATTATCAGTTTTATACAAGTGATAGAACTACAGGAATCTCAACTCTACTTTAGTTCTGCAAATCAAATGTTGTTGCTATTTGCTATTGCCAGCAATGGCTTTTTCTCTATTGCATGTTCTGTAGCAGAAAGAGAATAAATAAGAGGAATTGTATAAAGTACTCTGGTTTCTGGAGGCTGGAGACAATTTAGATGATGAGGACCACAACATTAATGAAGGTTACACCTTTTATGATTACTTCCTGCCGTATGCACTCACATACATTCGTTATCTCTAGTTGAACACACAAAGTGTGTGTTTAAGTTTTCATTCTAATTCATATTAGCAGAAGTGGATCTAGTACCGAAAATTAACTACATATTCTAAGGCAAGGGTGCATAACTACATCCAAGAAAACGATATGTCTTTTCTGGTTTGTATGAATGGGAAATGCTTATTAGAGATGGTGAACAGAGATAATTAAGTGGAATGTCAAAATTTGGTGGGATCTCAACAAATGTATATCAAGATAAAGAATATTCTGGCACATGAAATAAATGCTTGGTGGTTTTCTGTTTGGGGAAAGAAAAACAGTCTAACTTAATACTTGAAGAGTGGAGAAAATGAAGGCCATGAAGGTAATTTAAGTCTGATTATGAAGTCCTTTAATAGCAAGTGAAGATGTGACATTTTAGATAAGAACAGTGGATCTAAGACAGGTTTTGAGCTATAGATTGGCATGATAAACCTTCAGCAAAACCAGCACCACAATTGTGAATTAAAGTGAGGAGCAACAAGAAACAGAATTGGGAAGATTTTTGATCAAAAGTTCAAGTAATAGGCTAAAGAATCTTAAACAGAAACACTTTACAAGGTTTTTCATTAGGAATGTGAAACTCAAAGTCATGTAGATAGATAATAGAGATAAAATGGCATAAAATTGTTAAAATGATAATCTGCTACCAAATGAAGCATTAAAATTTTTGACCAGATAGCAAATATTAATTGAACAACATTTGTTTAGACAAAACCAAATGCCAATATATTCTATTATGTTCTGAAAAAATATAATTTGTAAACACATGAGTATGATAAGTATACAATTTACAATTTATTTGAGACAGTATGATGAAATGGAAAGAGTCAGGAAATACTCATTCTCATAAACCAACGCGCTTTCATGGGCCTCAGTTTCCTTATCTGCAGCTTAATCAATGAATATATACTGGCCCACACAGCCCCTTCTATCTTTCTTATATTCTACGATCTATCACTTAAGATCTGAGGTTTTCAAACTAAATGCTCTGTAAGATTACTTGCAGCTCCAAAATTATATTATAATCTGAACTTGCATATTTTTAAATTTCAAAATATGCACTTTTCCTAATAATTAAAATGGAATCCTAGATAACTGGATGAATTGTATTGATGTTTCATTGGTGATATACATATCCGCTTTAAGATGATTTTTCCACTAAATTCAATTGTTTCCCCTTTTCAAATAGTTTTACTGACAAACTGACATAAAAAAACCTACAAATATGTGTACAATCTGAGTTTTATTCATTTATTTATTTATTTTCCTGATGAGCTTTTATACATATGCACACCTGTGAGATCATTACAACAATTAACATTCTGAAATACCCATGGCCTCAAAAAGTTCCTGTGACCCTTTGAGCACTCCCCTCTGTTCACCTCCCTTTCCTCAGGCAACAGCTGAACTTTTTCTGTAACCATAGATGAATTTCTATTTTCTAGAAATTTATATAAACGGAACCACAGACCTTACATTTTTTTGCTGTTTTCTTCTCTCAGCATAATTATTTTTAAATTGATCCATATCATTGCATGGGCCACTAGCTCATGCTATTTCACTGCCAAGTGGGGTTCCATTGCATGGATACACCACAGTCTGCTTTATGTTTACCTTCTGATGGACATTTGGGTCATTTCCAGTTTCAGGCCATTACAAATAAAGCTGTTATGAATATTTGTACACAAATATTTATATAGACATATAATTTTAATTGCATCATTTCTGAGAAATCTACTGTCATCTTTATCTTTGTTCCTCTGGAGGTAATGCATCTTTTACTATGACTGCTTTTAAGATTTTCTCTTTTTCACTAATTATGAGCAATTTTATTGTAATGTTCCTTGGGATAGGTTCCTTCATGTTTCTTGTGCTTGCAATTCATTGCCCATATTTGATCTCTGGTTTTAGAGTCGTCATCAAATTTGGAAAAAATTTGGCCACTACCTCTTCAAATATTTGTTTCTGACCCTCCTCTCCCTCATCTCTTTCAGGGATTCCAAGTGCATATATGTTAGACTTCATGGAGTTATCCCACAGCCCATTGCCCCTGCTTTCATTTTTGTTTGTTTGTTTTTAGTCTAATCTCCTTCTCAATTTCACTTTGGAGAATTTCTGTTGCTATATCTTCAAATTCACCATTTTTTCTTCTGCAATAGCTAACGTGCTATTAATCCCATGCCATGTATTTTCCATCTCACACATTATGGTTTTCATTTTTAGAAGTTTGATTTGGGTCTTTTTTGTATCTTCCATATCTTTCCCTAATGCTTGGAACAAATGGAACACAGTTATAATAATTTTATACCCTGTTTGCTAATTCTGACATCTCTGTCAGCTCTGGGTCAACTTTTCCCTCCATTATGGTTTGTATTTCCTGTATCTTTTCCATTTAGTAATTGTTGATTGGATGACAGAAATTGTTATCTTACCTTGTTGGGTATTGGATATTTTTATACTTATCTGTTGTGGAATAGGGTATAGTCAATTATTGGAATCAGTTTAAACCTTGATGGGTCTTGCTTTTAATGTTAATATGGTAGAACTGAGAAGTTCTCAGTCTAGAAAGAATTATTTATTACTACTAAGGTAAGATCTTGTTGAGTACTCTATTCTCTATATTGTGAATCATAAAGTCTTCTAGTCAAGTTTCTGGAAATAAGCACTCTTCCAAGCCCTGTGTGAGGTCCAGTCATTGTTCCTTCTAATCCTTCCAGACAGTTGTTTTCCCAGCCTTGGATAGTTTTCTCACATCACTGATCAGTACTCATCCGATTACTTAAGGGGAGCTTATGCAGTTCTCTGGAATTCTTTCTTTGTGCAGTTGTCTCCACTGCTCTCTCCTATGAACTCTATCTCCATCGCTCAACCCAGGGGCTCCTCTGTGCTGTGCCTGGACTCTCCCACACGTAACTGGGGGGAATTACTCAATCACTGATAGCTCACGGAGTAAGCTAGTTTGTTTCCCATGACTAGAGATCGCTGCACTTCATGACCTGATAGCCCTTGTCTGAAAACCATTGTGCCATATATTTTGTCCATTACTTTGTTGTCTCAGAAAAAGGAGTAAACTAGGTTCATGTTTAATTCTGCCCCCCAAGTTTTTTTTTAGTTCAAGGGCAAAAATACCTCAAAGGCTAACAAATTTCAAGATTTTTGAGAAGTTGTAAGGATATCCTATTTGAAAAAATATATATATTTATTTATCTAATAAATATTTATAATATTTAAATTTGATTTTAAATTATTTATGTAATGAATATTTACAACATTTCCTGGAGGGTATAAACATTTTATGGATGAATAATCATATAAAATCTTTAAATCATGCTGTATTTACTGTTTCCAGATAATCTTGTCCCTATGACAAATGGATTATATCACTATAGTGAATTAAAATTGAATAGAGGCTTTTCAGATTGTCATGCTGCCTCAGCATCTCTGACCATTATTGTTAGGTCCTTCAGTGACCACCCCTGTCACCTGCTCACACAAGATAAGCAGATATTCCCTCTCCTCCTAGCGTGGTATCTGAGTATGTGTCACTTCAAAAGTCCAGTGCAAATTCCCAGTGCCCACTCTTGCCTAACCAACAAGTGTAACCCTACCATATAAGATTATGAAGGCCTTTTCCCCAGGTTCACTGAAACTTTTGGCTCCCCACCTACTTGGTTGACCTTATGCTCCTGTGGGTATAGTAAGCTTATCTTCCATATATCTCATGTGTCACTCATTCTTATTGCACCTGCTATCCACAATTAGAGCCTTACAATCACCATGGATAAGATAATTGACAACTGAGATATAACTCCTCAAGATGACTTTTAACTTGTGAAGGCAGTACTGCCCTTTTATTTTGGCAACTCTGAAAATGAGTTATGTCAATGTGCCAGAATTTAGGACCCTTGGGATTCCTAGATTATGCTGGACATGTATTTACAAATCAAATTTGAAATATATATCTAAAATAGTGCCTACTATATGCCAGGCACTATTTTAGAAATTGACATTGTGTGTAAACACAAAATATCCGATTATGAATATATGATGGAGTCCAAAGAGTTGTTTTGTTCTGTTATAAACTTTCTTTCTATACAAGATACATGAAAAGTCAAAATGCCTCGTGATTAGGAATTTATATGTAGAATATCATAGAATTACTTCATTACAAACACATTTACTATGGTAATCCCCACTGTGAGAGCATATTTCCAAATACAATCAGTATAGCCAGTTTATAATGCTTGAATTTATAGATTCAAGAGCTGCTTTGTGTTGTTAAACCTCCCACTATATCTCAAAACAGGGATTCAATTTGAAAACCACTTCTCTTTATATTAGATTCTGAATGAACTTTCCCTTGTAAGATGAGCATCACTGCATCTACAGTGGGCTTTGAAATAATGTTGTTTTCCAGCTGCTGAAGTGACTTCTTCAGAATACATATAAATGTTTGCCAAGTTTATAAACCACTGAAAAGAATCCCAAACAAACATTCTTGTTCTGTAAATCTTTCTTTTTACACTTAACAGTTTTAACAGTGATCCTGGTAAGAACCTTAGTTTAAAAAACAAATATTAATATAATGATATTAATATAAGTTTCCTTGCTATTATATTACTTCTTAGAGCAGAAACAATCTCTGTGAAATATATGTATAATACACGTTTTGTCTTGAGTGGTATAAAGTGGTATAATATTACGTCCATGTTATAATTTGTAAAGCCCATTCAAGTGTTTTATATTTGATTATACAATGTTAAGTGTGCCTGTTTGAAAGGATATATGTACCCTAGAAAGGCCATGTTTTAATCCTAATCCCATTTTGTAAAGGTAGCTGTTTCTTCTAATCTCTGTTCAGTACTGTATGCTGGAAATTTTAATTAGCTTGTCTCCATGGAGATGTGACTCATTCAGTGTGGGTGTTAAACCTGATTAGGTGGAGATATGTCTCCACCCATTCCAGGTGAGGCTTGATTGGTTTTACTGAATCTTTTAAAAGAAGAAACACTTTGGAAAAAGCTAGAAAATGACAAGAGAGAATGCCATGAAATTCCGAGAGAGCAGAATGACAGAACCATGAGAAAGCCACAGAAGGCCACAGCAGAAACGAGCAGAACCACGAGGCCGAGATATTGGAGATAAAGAAGGAAAATTCCCCTTTTCATGGGAACTTCATGAACTGAGGAGCTGGGAGAGAAAGGGCACTTCACTACATGCCCTTCCAGCTGAGAGAGAAACCCTGAATGTCATCAGCCTTCTTGAACCATGGTATTTTTCCCTGGATGCCTTAGATTGGACATTTCTATAGACTTGTTTTAATTGGGACATTTTCTCACCTTAGAACTACTGTAAACTAGCAACTTATTAAATTTCCCTTCTTAAAAGCTATTCCATTTCTGGTATATTGTATTCCAGCAGCTAGCAAACTAGAACATGAAGAAGCTTCGTAATTTTTTTAGAGAGGTTGGATACCTCTGTACTCCACAGTCTGCTCACACCAGAGTGTCCTTGTATTTAGAGATAATGTTATCAGGTTCTAATGAGGCCACAAAGAATTTTAAATATCCAGTAGTCCCCTTTATACCACTCAAGACAAAATGTGTATTATACATATATTTCACAGAGATTGTTTCTGCTCTAAGAAGTAATATAATAGCAAGGAAACATATTAATATCATTATATTAATATTTGTTTTTTTAACTAAGGTTCTTACCAGGATTTCTGTTAAAAGCAAAAGAACATATAAAATATACTTATTGTTTGACTTGATTAAGTTTTTATCCACAATTCATTTTACTGAACTTTAATTTTCCAAGGTTGAGTTTCTAATTTTCATTATTTTAATTGACTTATCTAATGTAATATGGTAGAAGCTATAATGTTATCAGAGTAAACAATCTTTTCATTAAAGTCTGTATTCTTTTTATCTTACTGAATTTGTATAAACAGAACTGATGACTTTATCAATAAGGATATGATGGAGCATTTCTAATTGTGCTTCTGAGAGCAACTGGCCACTACAATTCATTGAGACATTTAAGACTGACAAATTCCATTGTGAGAGCTACTCTGGATATCCAGTGAATAAAATTTAGTTTCCTTAAAACTATTTTTTAATGACATTTGATATAAAGGGAATTGAGGGAATGGCACAAGCATGGAGATATGCTTTTAGCCTTATCTCCTGAGCTGGACCTAAGGAGAATTTAACAGTATATAGAGGTAAGGCAAAAAAGTAGGATTAAGCCAATATTAAACTAATGTTTATCTTGACATTACAAATTCCCTTAAAAGTCTACATTAAAAAAACACCAGTATTGGAGAGTTTTATGGATTTAAGTGTGCCCCCCCCCAAAAAAAATGTGAAAATACTAGACTCCAGTCTCAGGAATGTTATCCTATTTGAAGATGCTATTAGTTAAGATGAGGTCAAACTTGATTAGGATGAACCTTAATCCAATATGAAAACATCCTTATTAGGAGAGGAAATTTGAACACAGACAGAGACAAAGAGGGAAGAGAGCCATGTGATGGAGGCACAGATCTTGTGTTATGCTAGAAACCAAAGAATGCCCTTGATTATTGGCAAGCCACTGCCAGAGCTCTACAGATATTGGAGGAAGGATGGCCCTGCTGACACTTTGATTTCAGAGTTCTACCCTCCAAAAGTGTGAGACCATAAATTCCTATTTTTTTAACCCACCCAGTTTGAGGTATGTTTTTATGATTTCCCCAAGAAACTAAGCACTCTTTGGTATAAGCCAGGTGCTGCTGTAACAAATACTTAAAAATATGGAAGTGGCTTTGGAATTAAGTAATAGGTAGTGGCTGGAAGAATTTTGAAGCACCTGATAGAAAAAGACTTGATTGTCTCAAAAAGCCTATTCATAGAAATATGGACCATAAAAGTGATTTCAATGAGGACTTAGAAGGAAATGATTAATGTGTTATTGGAAATTTCAGGAAAGCTGATCTTTGTTATAAACTGGCAGAGACTTTGCAAATAATTTCCTACTATTGGATGCAAAGTGCAATTTATAAGTTATGAACCTAGATATTTAGCTGAGATTTCCAAGCAGAGGGTGGAATGTACAGCCTGGTTCCTCCTACCTTGCTACATATGGTAAAATGCAAGAAAAAAGAGATAAATTGAGGGCTGAAGTGTCAGAACAAAAGAAACCAGTATTTAGGCAGGCCATGGTGGCTCAGCAGGCAGAGTTCCTGCCTACCATGCCAGAGACCTGGGTTCGATTCCCAGTGCCTGTCCATGCAAAAAAAAAAAAGAAACCAGTATTTGATGACTTGGGAAATTCTCAACCTGTCCAGATAGGATGCCCTGTAGACATGACTTCCTCAGGTCAACAGAGCAGAGCCACCTCACTGCTGTTTGGAGAGGGAATGGCCATTGTCCCAGGGTTTGGAGATGGTGGAGTCACTGCCTCAATGGGCATGAAGAACAGAGCAAAGTGCTGGAGACATCACAGAAACAGCCACCTGCCAATTCCCAGCCCTATATCTATTTAGCATCCTTTTCTATTGTCTGTAGATATTTTAATACATTTCTTTTCTTTCTTCAGCCTGGGGGAGACATTAGATCTACTGGAATGGAATGAGTGCACCTTGAACCCAAAACCCAGAACAATCTCTTTTAGCTGGTTATCATGTCAGAAACAATCAGTGGCAAGTCCTCTCCCCTAGTTTTTATTAATACTCAGTCCTCAGACAGCACAGGAATCCCTCCTTTCTACCAGGAAGCAGGGTATGTGGAGCTTCCCATCCACCAACCCTGACTTGAACAGTTTGCCTCCCTGGATTACCAGCCATGATAGAGTGTCCTCTGCTCTTTTGGAACTTTTGTGCTATATAAGTAATAAAGAGGTCATTTTATTAAAAGTCTTTGTTGTGCCTAAGTCTGTGTTCTCATGAGCACTTGGAACAGCAGCTCACTCCACACATAAATCCAAAATCAGATCTTGAGATCTATTGGAGTTTGCCTTGCTGGGTTTCAGACTTGTCCTCTTTCTTCCTTCCAATTCCTTCCTTCTGGAATGTAACTTCTGTTTTAGAAACAGATAACTTGCTTTAAGATTGCAAAGTCCACAGATAGAAAAGAATTTTGTCCCATGATGGATCACACCAAAAGTCTCATCTGATTTAGATGGTTCAGAAGATGAGATTTTGGACTTCTCTTTGATCCTGGATGGCTTATGACCTTTGGGGATGTGGGGATAGGGTGAATATGTTTTGGATGTAGAAATTACATGAATTTGCCATGCTTTGTTATGGCAACCCTAAGAAATTTAGACAGAATGTATAGGGAAGTAGTTTGAGGCAAGCATCCATAATAAAGCCTCTCAACTTTTCCTGAAAAGCCTGTTAGGTATAAGGAAAAAGAAAACCCAAACCCATTGTAATTAAAAACTGATTGTAAATACAAGAAGATATGTCTACAAACTACAAAAATATCAGACTCAGTTATGAAAAACACATTATTTATCAGAAGATGGAGAGTCATTCCCTTATGCTATGTATTACAGCTTTGAGGTGGTCAGAACATAATTTCCTAGATTCCATATTCAACGCAGTATTTTTTTTTTTTGTAGAGTGATTAAGTTATCCTAACTCCCAGGAGGGAAAAAAATGACAAGACATATACATGTTCGTGTATGAGTAAGTGTGTGTTGGAAAGCAGCGTTCTGCTATGCCTGGAGAATGGAGTTTTCACGTCTTCAAGTGTCTCAGGGTGTCGGAGCACTGAACAGCAGGCCCAGGATCTGCGCAGCAGGGAAACAGAAGTAAGTGAGATGAATGCCTACTGAGCACAGGAAATTTTGTTAGGGGATCTGCACAGCAATCTTCCCACTACCACCCCCAGCTACGTATCTAAGAAGAGAATTTAACTAGCACGAATGTGGATAATGAGTGAGGCCAAATTCAGTCAATCAATAAGAAATGCTAGAAGATGATGTAGCAATGTCTGCTGAAATTTGCTTCAATTACATATAATTTTATATCGTTACACATTGTTTTTTATATGTGAAAGCAATTCCCAGACATTCCCAAAAATGCAAGGGCTAAGAGAATATACTTTCTCTGGGGAAAAATATGAGGATTTTTTTACTGCATCAAAGGATAAGAATTCTGAAACTTAATAGTTTTTTAAAATACAGTGATCCCTAAAATCAGATAAACATTTCTTTTCTATGTAAACTTGAAAATGTGATTAAAAATGGAAAACAAAAGGGCAGTGCAACAGTGGCTCCGTGCTATGCCAGAGACCTGGGTTTGATTCCCAGTGCCTGCCCATGTAAAAAAAAAAGGAAAATAAAGATAATTACATTTGAAGAGAAAAATACTATAAGTTATGATTTGATTATAACAATCTGGGTAATCACTTTTCAAAGTACGCTAACAAATACAAAGTAAAATATAAACAACATTGTAATGAATTTATCTTTCATACTTTCAAAATCACAGGCAAAGATAAAGCAAGAAGAATAAGTAAATAATGAAGAGAAATAGCAAGGAAGGATATATTAGAAAGAGACAGATAAAATTCCCAGTAACTTACCTCCCTCCTCAACTCCAGTGGGAATGACACAATAAATATATTTTGAAGCAACATTTAAAAACCAAATCAAATACCGAATAACAACCAGAAAACTAGAAGAATAAGGATATTCTAAGAGACTTAAAGCAGATGACATACTAAACCAAACAGAAAACAGAACCAAGAAACCAAAAGGCACTAAAAGTAAAAAAAAAAAAAAAAAAGGGAAACACAAATGATAACAAAACTTTTCTCTCCTAAGAGGATTCCTGAAAGATTCAGGAAAGGAGCAAATGGATTCTGAAAAACATAAAATGTAGCCACTCCCTCATTTTATTTTAGAAATGCTAGTAGCCAAACATCCATTCCACCACTTAACTGACAATAGGTAGGAAATTGCACATTTATTTCTGCAGAAGTTGAACATCATAAGAGTAAAAACCTCCACATCTGGGTATCTTGCAAAGAAGAAGTTGGTTCACCTCCTCACCACCCTGAACCCCTCCACACATCCTGGAGTCTCCAATCAGATTTTAAGTGCCTCAATCTCAAAGATAACCAAGGGTTATCTGACTTTTGCAGAAATTCTACACATGAGAGATTTGAAAAATTATGAGAAAAAAATCAAAAGATGCCAAGACAATGTAAACAGTAAGAGAAAACTTCAACATCTCTAATACCCTCAAAGCCCATCCATAAAATAAAATAGGGATGCTACAAAAGAAAGAACAGAGAACAAAAATAGCTCTTTGAACTATAAAATATGAATAATTAAAATTTAAAAGTTGATGGCAAATAAAACAGCACTGAGAAAATCTCTATGAAAATTTAATAATGGTATAAAGATATAGATGATTGAAGAGAAAACCCAAGTAAATAAGACAATCAATGAAGGTAGAACAATGTTGGGATAATGGTTGGAGTACCACCAAATCAGCTTTTCTGAAGTTACCAGGTACCACAGTAGTCTATTAGGACAAGTCAAACTGAAAATAGCAATCATGTCTTTATTCAACTACTAAGATAGTATAAGCAAGAGTGCAAAAAAGAAGTGCTGGCTCATCAGTGTTTTATTTTTCCCTACAGCCAACACTGGACATGGGTCAGTCAAATGGCATGCTGCATAGTCAAGGTCAGTCGTCTCACTGCCAAGGAGAACTGAACATAAGGTTCCTGCCATTTTATATATTCTGGGGGCTGGGGGACGATTGGGGGGAGGGCTAGAAATGGAAAAGTGCTGAGTCAAAGCAAAGAAAAATGCCTTGGCCAAGTCCCCACTCCCACCTCTGATAAGGAGGTCTTGGTGGAGGTTTCTAGGCTAGGAAAGCAGATATGCATATAAGCTTGGCCAGTTTTGAGTAGGGGGCAGAGCTGAGCCCCTGGTTGCCACTCCCTCCAGAGACTGCAGTCACTAGCAGTCTGGTGTTAAGGACAGCTTCTTCCCATTAGGTTTATAAGGTGAAATTTTTGCAATTGCGTAAGGTCAAGTCTGAAGGATCACACATAAAATTCTGACTGGGAATCAGACTCCTCGACTCCACCCTAATCCTTCAGAATCCAAGTGGAAAACATAGGCTAACCCATCACGGGGAGAAATGTGTCAGATATTGAGGGGCTGCGACCACAAAAGTGGTTGATCAGTTTGAGGCAACAAAAGACCAGGACTGGGAACAAAATCACTTTAACCAAGGTGACCAGGCATTTGTTGAAGAAGAAACACAGCCACGAGGCCACACTATTACCAAACTAAGGAAAAGATGTCTCATACCCCATTAGGATCTACCTAATAGTAGAGCCCGGAGGCCATATTTTTAAATCTTATAAAGGACTATTCGATTCTGCTAATTTCATTGATCCAGGTACAACATGAAAGTGTTGACAATCTCAGTGACCCCTCCTTGATTGGCCAGCAGAAAACTGAGGTCCCTGTTGTTCTCCAATGCTATTTAGGAACTAAGAATGGTCTGCCATGTCTCCAAACTTGAGGTAGTATTATTAGTGTCCTCAGAGAGTCTGGAGAGGGTGATAAATATTTTTCTAGTTGGATGACCCCAGCAGTGGAAATAACTACCCACAACATATACATGAACAGAGTCAGCAAAGCAACCTGGCAATAACCCAAATAACTGGGGCTGCCTGGTTTTGGAGATCCTAACTTACTCAGCATGGTCCAAAGGGAAGGACGGGGTTGCTATTTTGAATACTTGGAGGTCTCTTATTGATGTACCATTGTGCATATTACGTTGATAGGAGGAAGATAAATGGAGGGTTGGTTTTTACATAAGAAATATATCCCAAGGAGCTTCACAGTTTTGGGAGTGTCAGAATCCTTGAACACCATTGGGAACAACCAGCTATAAGTTCCTCCTCATGGACAGAGAACTTGAGTGAAGTCGAACAGTCTATGTAGGTTGGGATGAGTATGGGGGAGGAGAAACCTGACAGTAATGAAGCTAAAATTGCTCCAGTGAGGTGCAAGGGTAGTTCAGTGGTAGAAGTGTCACCTGCCATGCAGGAGACCCAGGTTCGATTCCTGGCCCATGCATTTCCCAAAACAAACAAATAAAAGAAAGAAAGAAAAAACAAACAAACAAACAAAAGTTCAACAAATGGTGCTGCAATAACAAGATACTCACATGGAAAAAGAATGAAATGTGACCCCCACCATACCGCATACCAAAAAAAAGAAATTTGTGTACAACAGTAAATTTCCCTTTTTGGATGTTTTGTTTGCTTCCATCTCTGATAGGAGCAAATTGGAATCTAATAAGGTGTTTTGCTCCTGTGATGTCAGAGTCCAGTTGTGGCAATGCATCTTGACCAATAAAGAAGGTTGTGGTATCTGAGGTACCAGCAAGTTCCATGGTTAGAGAATGTTCATTTGCGGTATTCAAATTAACAGAAATATGATGTTTATCTATGGGCAACAGGTGACATATCTAATGACACATTAAATTCAGGGCAGTGGCAACTGCCGAGGACAGATGTATAATGAATTTGGCCAGGAGGGAGTCACACAGGTTGTAAAGGAGAGAGAGAAGAGAGTTCAGATCTCCATCCCCTCTACCATACCCTTGTTCTCATGTCCACAGGTGATTATAGCCTATCAGTCAGGGGGACTTTTCCCCATCAGTGTGGACAGTCTATACTGTACTGTGGGCATATATAGGGCCCTTGATACAATCCCCAAGGATTTGTTGAATATACGCAGAGAGAGAATAAGAGAAGAGATATGGGAGACTGATTTTATATCAAACTGACTACTCTAGAAATAGAAATAAAACATATTGTTTTATAATATGGGACCAATTATTAGAAGAAATATCTAAGATTTGAAATGACTGCTTCTGAAAAGTGAAACAGGGATCTCAGGAGGAGTACTAGTTTTTATATATGTCTCTTAGCATCCTCTGAATTTTTAAAATTATGGGCATGTTCTAATTTAAATAAAATTGAAAATTAATTTAACAAAACAAAAATCCTAAAGGTAGAAAAATGGATGGAGTAAAATGCATATCCAAAATCCTATTATTATACTCTCTACCCCACAACCCAGATATATTTGACATTGAGCTCCAAACTCTTTCAAGTTTGTCCCTATAGATACCAAAAAAATACATATAGACTTACAGATATATAAATAAATGAATATAAAAATAGATATATTCAAATTTGTAAAATATTTCATATAGTTTGAGTTGGAGAAGAAATCTCTGATAAAGGGATAGGTTACGGAAATCATAAAGGGAAAGAGTAACCTCATAACTATGTAAAAATTTTAACTTCATTAGAAAATGAATGCCCATAATCAAAGTTAAAAGATAAATGAAGACTAATGTTCACACTTTCCTCATATATAACTGACAAATGATTAATTCCCATGGATAGAAATCCTACAAATTGATTTTTAAAAAGGAAAATATCACAATAAAATATTGTCAAAATATGAACTGACAATTTACAGAAATATTCATTTGGAAAATAAACTTATGAATATGAATATTCTGGGTAAATAGTAAAATAAATAAATGCCAAAAATGTATTTTTTCCTCATTAAATTGGTAATAATCAATAGCATACATACAATCTTGTGTATGTATGTATGTATTTTAAAGATAGTGGAAAAAGGCAATAACTGCATTTTTCCAGTGGGAAAGAAAGTCTGTGGCTTAAAATGCCTTTCCCAACTCTCACTAGTCCTTGTCACAAAGCATGCTGCCCTCCACCTTGAAATTCATTCCAGGCTGCTCAAAATGATAATAACAGTGTTACAAGCAGGCCAGTTAACCTCTGTTGTTCTCTTATGTCTCAAATCCCCATAATCCAAAATTTGCCCTTCTATGCCCTGATTGACGATTTGGGAAGCTGACATCTATGGACTCTGTCATTGCCCTCTCTCTTCTTGTTTTAGGGTTCCAGTTGAATTCAGACAACAGGAAGGACTGATAGAAAATCAGTGAAGAGGAGGAGAAAGAGCATGAGGTTGGCCTATATCTCCCCCATATCTGCTCATATTACCAGCTGTGTCAGCAGCTATAACCATCTATGGCCACAGTTACTATAGGTCTACCCCTATTGCATATATCTGAATTTCACTGGACTCCATTTCCCTTGCTCCTTAACGCCTAGGAAGGGCAAATGACTCCCTGTTATTGCTAATCCCTGAGTGTGTCACTACTTCTGGTTGATTTCTGTAAACCTGCTCACACTTCTGTAAATAGCCCCTTCATTAAATTACTTCCAGCTAAATCTTCTTAAATATGCTATCTATTTCTTGACCAGCACTCAGAAAATTATATTTCATGATGCAGCTGGAGGGTATGATAAATCCAAAAATTGTGCTCTGTGCACCATCAGCTCTCATCTCACAAAAGTAATGACCTCCTAATGAAGAAGGCCGTTCAGTGCCTGCTGTATCATCTACAGCATCTCTGTTTTGGATTTCTCCCTGCTCATTTCTTTAGGCTTCTCAGAATCAATTGCCATAAAGGGAGGAGATGGCCATTCCCATGCAGTCATTTTACAAGTGAGATCTTTCTTTGACTAAGTTCACAAAATGTTCTGCTAATGAGCCCTGGAAAGAATTTGATTTCACTAAATTCCCACAAGCCATTTCTTTGAGTCTTTGGGTGACAATTTGAAGCAGACAATCATAGGAGAAAATTAACTCAGCATAGAAATGTTTAAAAATTCTTCTGCTTAGATTAAGTCTCCTGAGTATACATTTTTAATATGAAAATATCTGCTCAAGTGAACTACATCAGCTTCAAAACAGACGAATGGGGGCTCTTGTATCTGGTAACAGGCCCTACTCCTCAAATCACCATTTGTATTCTCTTTCCTGTATACCTCATTGTTTGGTGGGGGTGGGGGTGGGGCGCTCTAAGGAGGAATATCTAAGGAATTTGGCACTGAACAAACTCCAAATAAATATCAATATTGGTGTTTTGTGTTTTTTTTGTTTGTGTGTGTGTGTGTTTTTTTACAGTCACGTGGCATGATCTTCTAGCAGAGAACTTGAGGAACTAAAAAGTGAATAAAAGTATTATTTGTTTAATGATTATATTATTTTTGTTGAGTAATTTACATGTATTCACATCAAGTTCCTTATGATGTCTTTGCAAAAACTTAAACACTCTCAACATAGTTACTTGATCAACCAGTAGGACTAGATTGGTATATTTGTTAAATGTATATATAAAATTTAAGTGTATTAACTTTTTTATTTATTGAGATTCCCAATGGCTTTGCACCATATATTACCCACTTTCTAAATTATTACTATTTAGAATGTTTCTCTTTGACTTTGGTTTTTTGTTTTCTCACTCTTAGTTTAAAAATTGACAATAACATTTTTTCCTTTTTACATACTGCTTTCAACTTAATAGAGAACTTTCTGAACCAAATAAAAAGACATTCCGTGGTTTTAAATAAATGGTGTGTGGAATATTGGAAAGACCTGTATGAGGCTCCAAAGGGGCTATCCTTTAGAACTTAACTTCTCTTTGTTATTGTCCCTATCAGATATAGAATGTCCTGAAGTTTTGCACATTAAAGAACATAAGAAAAAGGTGGGTAACCTGAAGTACACAAGGAGAGGAAGAAAAAAGGTTCGGAGAGAAAAAAAAATGCCAAGAGAAAGTATGTTGTTAGAACATTTACAGAAGGGAGGAGAATATGTTCTGCCATAGGTCTGATGTGGAAAAAAAAAATGGGGGAAAAAATCAAGGAAAGCGATTCAGTCTAACAGTAAACAGTCATCTGCAATATCCCCACAGCACACTAGGGTCTGACGGGGAGGAGGCAGCATTTGAATATTTGAATCACTGTTGGCATATTTCAGTTATTTCTAAGTGCAGAAGCACAGAGGCCAAGAGAGCATCTGTCTTGCAAATGGAGCGAGGTGATGATGGTTTTCAGACCCAAGAAACATGACTAGCGTGTCTTCCAATCACCCACTTTGTTTTCTGACCCCTTGTAACTGATCCTTGTAACACCTTCTTCTTGTGACTTGAGGAAAAGTTGAGCCAACAAAAAAGTTTAACACTTTAAGCCTTATCAAAAAATATACAACCTAGTGTGAATGTTTATTCAATGCCTTCCCCAAAGGAGCTCTTGAAAGACTGAAGACAGGAAAAATAAGAAAGAAGTACAATACTGAACATACTCTCTGGAGTGGGGTTGGAGTGGAAGGCATTCAGTGTAGCTGGGAAGAAAGGAAGGGAACAGTGCAAGTGTGGATGCCAAAGATAAATTTGGCTTACTTCTCATTTTGCTTAAAGTAACATAGCAAAGCCATGTCCCCAGGTACATGCAACAACTGGTCACTTTGGGATAAGAAATCGTTTAAAAAAGGCAGATGGATTCATGAGCTGAACAGGGAGTTGGAAATGCATTTCTGTCATTCCACAGATGTTTAGAGTCTCTTTGTCCTAGAAAGCCAGAAGACCCTTAATTCAGCCATCTCTAGGCCCTGCTGAAAATATTTTATTACATTGCATGTTTGCAGGATCACAATTTCATTACCAAAATTCTTCTGGTCTTGATTGTCTGTTGAGATTTGATGATTACAGTACTACTGTAAATTCATAAAATCTATGCACCCCACTCAGAAGGACATAAGGCAACCGTGTTCAATCTTTTCTCATTCCAGAAGAAAGGAAAGTCTATGAAAATAATCATCCAAATAAATTGGGCTTAGTGACTAGGCTAGTTATTGTTTGGTGGTTTTAACAATTCCTGATCAAATCTTTGAGTCTGCAGTTTAAAATCTAGTTAGCACCTTGTCCCATACACTGTAATCGATTCTGGCAGTCCACAGAGTGTTTCTAGAATGAATTTCTACTACATTCATTGTCCCACCAACCTTCCGATAATTTTGTCAAATCACCTGCTGGATTCTAATTTTCTGTGTCTTGAGTGAGATATCTGACTTTTATCCTCTTTTTTTTTTTTTTTGCATTTCCAAATAAAAAGAATTTGGACATGCAATAAATCAACTGGAAGTTAGGAGGGAAAGAAAGGGCCTGCAGTTTGGAACAAAGATTGATTTAGAAATATGCTCAGCAATACCATAGAATAATATAAGACAATTTAGTATAAAAAGAACAGACTGGCATGTAACCCAGTACCATAAGGTACCTTAAGGTGGACAGTTTTGTTTACACCAACTGTACTGCAGCACCAGGTACCTGTCGATTCTCAGAAGACGCTCACTGAAGTACCTTAACAGGGCAGTTTAATAATTAACACTTCCAACTACCCTAAATTAGAACCAACTCAAGAGACAGAAAGTGAACTTTAAAAAGATCAGAGAATCATCTGCTAAGAAGCCATTTTTGGAAAATAATCTGTCTAATGAGGAAAAAAAAGTGAAGAAAAAGTGGGATGTGGGTTCTGCTATTTTCAGCTCTTTGTTTTGCTTTCAGCAAGGTGTCTATAATCCTTGCTGTGAATATTGTAACATGCTGTCTGGGTCTTCTACCATAAGAACTGAAAATGAAATCATATCAAGCCATGGCATGTGACACGTGGGAAGAATAGCCTAAATCATTAACTCAATGGTAATTATCTCTGGAGAAAGTACTGCTGAAGACAAAAGGTATATTAATTTGGTTTGCTATTTTCGATACTTGAAACTCCAAAAGGAAGCTTTTGGAAGATTGAATAGACAATCAAAACTATGGGAAGCCATGAACACATAATTTCAGTTATTAGTCTATCTGCATATTAATATCCTAGGAAGAAAAGGATGGAGAATGGAACTCCTGGATTGTCTCTGAAAAAAAAAATTAAAAAATTACATGTACTCTGAAATGAAACTTGTAGCCTGGGCTTATTAAAAAAAAATACTGGAAAATTATTTTTCATGCAAAATATCATGAATTTGAGTAGATTGAAGATAAGAAAAATGGCCAATTGTAGTTTTAAACTTAAAATTGCTTCTCTTATTCCAACCAAGAAAACCCAAACCTTTCACTATTTCCCCATTTCTCTTTTCCTTCATAGTTCACAAATAAAATACAGTGATAAGTAGTTATTAAAACTATTAATGTCTTATTTTGTACAATTTCCAGTGCTTTGAACACATTCCCTGTGTCAAAAATATACATAAATAATAAAAGCACCAATAGAATCCTTCCTTTCCTTACAGAAAAGATATAAACAGTAAGTATTCGTTTGCCATTTCATTCTGGGAAACAACCTGCGCTATTAAAGATACAATCCCAAAACCCATTAAAGTGAAACTCATCCCTTTTGTATTCGAAGTCAGCCTCATGTTTTAGAGCACAGAAATGGAATTTTCTCATTTATGTTTTCCAGAACGCCAACCCTTTCCATTCCGGCTAGCTAGAGTAATCTGATGCGCTTCTTCAATACATGCAGCTGGAAGACGACTAAGATGGTACTTTTCCACATGGGGTGATCGGTTAGGACATAAGTATTGCAAATTACAGGTCTGTGATGTTAAGGAGCACTAACTCCCTAATATAAGGTTGTTTTTAGCGATTCTTATTGTCTCCTGTGAACAAAAGCATAGGCTAATGGTGTGAGTTGGTGCGCAGCAGATACATTCTTCCTACATTTACACCCCATGCTCTGTGAGAATAAAGAAACTTCATGTACGAAAACATAAAACTGTAACTCTAATATTAGACTCCTCTGGACCCGGCAAAGATAATTTCTGTGCCCTTAGCTCTATGGGCAATCTCTTCCTTTTACTAAACTGGAAGATGATGGAAATTTCCTTTTAAAGTCATTTTCTAATAATCAGCATATGTCTCACAAATATATGGTTCTGTATATAAAAATGTCCCGTAACTGATTATGGAGTAACTGACACAACAATCTAAACAGGTATATATTATTTATTCTTCCTAATTCATATTTTGTCAGATGGCAAAACCCAGATTCAAAAGCTATACAACTTGCTGGATATCGTCAGGCATATAAATGGTAAGCACAAGAGTTGAGCACAGGTGTTTTCGTATTCAGACTTACACAGTCCAATACGATACCCACTAGCTGCAAATGGCTATTAAACACTTGATATATAATTAGTTCGAATTTAGATGTGCTGCAAGTACAAAATGTACACCAGAATTTGGAAACTTGAAATGAAATTAAACTGTAAAATAATTTATAATTATAATCATTAATAATTTTATATTGATTGCACATTGAAATGATAATATACTATACTAGGTTAAGAAAATATACTAGATTAAAGAAAATACAACATTAAAATTTGTATCACTTATTTCTTTTTACATTTTTACATATCCTGACTACTAGACAATCTGAAATTAAATATGTGGTTCTTATTTGTGGTTCATATTACATTTGTCTTTGGACAGCACTGTAGTAGATGATGCTTTCTAAATCTTTGTAGAAAAATAATCAGTTGTTTACCTGCTGGATTTTTAAGAAAAATAAAAAAACATTTTTTAAAAGTGGATTTTGCTTTTGAGATAAAATTACATATATGCTTCTTATTTGCATGTGCTAATATACTGATCACACATGAATGAAAATCATTTTTTCCCACGAACGAGCTTCCCATTTTTAACCTAGACAGACAGCAAATTCCACACTATGTGGCTTTTTGTTTCCTTTAAAAGTCTGTACTGTGTTATCCAATTGTCTGTTCTTGCAAGGATTATTTGTACTGCAAAACTCTCAACACCTGGAAGCTCTGCATGATTGGATGGCTTCTTCACGTAATCAGAAAGTGTCTAGAATTACATTGTCATATTGGATGAATGGTGCAATCATTTAGCAGCTGTTCTCACACTTTAGTGTACATAATAATTAGGAGGGGAACTTATTGAAATTATAAATTCCCAGGTTCCCACTTCCATTGAGTTTGATTCAGGAGACTTGCATACTGTCCAGTAATGTTCATTATATCAATCTTCTCAGATAATTCAGATGTATGTAGCCTAGAGACCAATCTTTGCAAAACACTTATATAGAGAGATTGTGTGTGTACTTGGTAGTTGGATACATAAATTTCCCCCCAAACTGTATAGATGTCAATAACCAGAATTCAGGATTTATTCTTAGGTATTTATTTATAAGCCTATCTACATTGTCATAGAACCCAACATGAATCAGTATCAATGAGCTGATCAAAGGGGGAATCATTTTGGGAAAATACATAGATTTTGAAGCCTTGGATTTGTAAAGGGCAAGTCTTTTCCAATTCCAAAATTTCAGTCTTTCTTAATATTTATAAAATGCAATTAATGCTTGCCTCATTAGAATGCCCATAATCTACTTTAAAGTGCTATAAAATGATATTATTAAGTCTTCAGACTTTTTCCATCAGGAATACCTTAATTAGTTGAATATGTGGTAGCCCATAGTGTTTAGTCTTAACTGTGGCTTTAAAGAAATGCAGTCCATATGTAAGACACATTTAAAAAAAATTAATTTGGAATTGATATTGTGAAAATATAACACTTGATAGGGAAAAAGCTTCTTTCTCACTATTTACATATCTGATATATAATATATATTATACTGCTTCTCTCACTATATTATATAATATTATACCATATTATACTATGTGGTATGCATCATAAAATGGTGACTTATTGATCCTGTTGTCCTTTTGCACTTTCTGATATTATTTGCCAAATTCAAATTCATGTGAGAGTGTTGTCAGAGCCTAAAGCATTATAGAGTCAGTAACTGAACTTGATTATTTACGAAAGAATGTGCAATATTGAGGCTTATTTTAATTAAAAAATCAGTGCATATAACATGCAAAAAATTAAAGTTATTGTCTATATATTAATCCTTGCATGGGGAGCCAGAAACCATCAACTTTTTCCAAAGAATCTTTTTCAATAGAAGTGAGTGATCATAACATGGAAGGTATTTTACTAAGTGTGTTATTATGGGAAAGTGAAAGTTATGACCTGTGCCTTCCACCACCAAGGTTGGCCATATGTGCACCTGTGGAATAGAATAAGCATTCTTTAAGCAACTGATAAATAAGTAATGAACTAATGAGTGAACCAATGAACAAGTATAAATGCAGTTATAATAACCCTGTCAAAATCCAGGCATATCCTTCTCAAGGGTCTCTCATCTGTCTACGTGAGACATGTCTTCTCAGGTGTCAACAGTCTCCCTGCCTTGTAGGAGAAAGAATCCTGAATATTAAATTTATTGTTATAGATACAACCATCTTTAATGTTATACCACGTACTAAAGATATTCAGAAATGACCATATTAACTACACTTGCCAGCTATGCAAGTGAGGGCTGAGAAATAAGGAGAATCAGTCATATGTCAGATCCACAATAGAAAAAACTCTACAGACAAAAAATTTGGAATGGCAAGTAATAGACCTGTTTCAGCTGAGGTAGGGGATTTCACTAGAGCACAGATATGGATGTGCCCAATGCTTAAGTTTACAAATTAACATGAATTAATAGAGATGGTCAAAATTCCTTCAAGAATAAAGACTGATAACATCAGGACAAAGCAGGGCAAACTAAGTGGAGGGATACAGCATTTGTTGAGGGATTACTATGTGCTGGGTCTTTTAATTACTTCTTATGTCAATTAATCCTTATATCAGCACTGAGAAGTAGGCATTCTCTAATTTTCCAGAAAAGGAAATTGCATGTCTCCCAACTACCTCACAAAGCCATATGGTTAGTAAATGATGGATCCGTGTTAATTCTGATTTTTCAATTTCTCATGCTTTTTCTTCCGCTACCTATCAAAGAAAAAAGTTGCTTCTGAATAATTTCTAATATAGCTGGTCTTAGTTTTAACTTCCACCCAACTTACAGGTGCCTCTAATTTTATATGCCATACTGAAAGAAGAGACAATTACAAATAAGAAAATGTCCTGATGTCCAACCCAAATGAACTCTATAGTCTTAAACAGAGCAGAGGGCAGAAGTACAAACAGGATGAGACTACAAAATCAGTAATTTTACTTATCTAGGCAGAATTTCAACAATCTATCTGCTGACACCTACCTGCTGTGAATCCCCACACAGATCACATTCATTTCACCAAAACAAATTAGAGAGGTGAGAGGGAAATAAATAATTAGCACTTTGGCCAGTTCCAGAGGTTCTTCCTTCTAGCTATATTTATGTTTTCCTTTCACAGCAAAATTGAAACTGTGAAAACAAAACCAAAAAGAACACTTAGTTGAATGCCTCTAAACTGTTCACATACTGTGTTCCTTTTGTGGAGTTGCTATAAGTCTTTAGAGAACAAACATACTTTACTGAAATGAAAAAGAACTTTGGAAACGAATGTATGCATTTATGCTAGAGAAAGAAGGAACTGCACTGAAAGGGCAAGCACTATATTAATCCTGTTTGGCACAGGTGAGAAAATGTCCATAATTGATAGTAGCTGACAGATTCCAGGAACTGTGAAAAGCAAGGTCTTTGGGAAGTAGACTCTGCCAGGCAATGGATATTGAATCTCTGTGGAGAGGTACTTAGAAATCCCTTGCCAGCATGTTGAGTGGTAGTTATTGTGGAACTGATAGGAAATATTATCTAACTAGGCAAAGCCTGTCTCTTTTCCACAGAGTTATTCATCCCTGTGCCCCTTTATTCAGCAATATAACTCAAAAACGTCCCTGTTCTTGTACTAGCTACATAAGTTCATCTCCATTATTTTCTATGAACTCCTGTGAGTAACAACCATATTTATTCATTCATTTTCTTTCTAGTTTCATCCTCAAAGTCTGGAACACAATAAGGGAACATCTGGAAAACAAAACGTTCTGGGCCTTGAGGATTAAATAAATACATAAATACATACATTCAAATATACATACATATATTCATGAATACATACATACATTCATTCACCAATTTGCCCCCCCCCATGCCACACGGGCAGTCCCCACTAAAGATTAACTGTTGACTCCTTCGCTTGCTTCATGGTCTGTAGATTCTCAACCTTCTGCCCTCCCCACATCTTCACCAACACCTCGGCTCCTACTATTTTATCTCTCATCTTATATCTGTGGCCTCACATGCTCTCTTACCAAAGGCATCTTATGCTGCTTTGTTCTGCTTGTCTACTACTCCTGTAAGCTTCGCTCATGGGTTTTATTCCTCACTGATCGGTACTTATGGCTTGACTAGATCCGGTCTGACCATCTGGAGGACAAGCTGGCCTCAGCCATCCCGGCTTCTCAAAGTCTACTCGCGAACCCACCCACAGATTTGGCATCAATGATCAGCTTTGACTTGCCCATGGGAGATAACCAGAAACACATGAGGCATGCAAAACTATTGCTGGTTATATAAATATTTAAAATACAAGGAGGCCTTTCAAGGGCCAATGATAATAATGTACAACGAAAGAGAAATAAAGATGGATCCAGTTCTGGGCATGTAACATCCAGAAGAAATAAAAAAGCTTAAATTATGGTCTCAAAGTAACTTTAAAATATACTGGTCTTCTTTAATATACTAATGTCTTCAGAGAGAACTTTTTAAAATACACACACATGCAAGGCAAGAGAACAAAATCATTTTGTTATCATTTTTTAAGATTCTTATATTCCAGCATGGGGAATTATAATGTAAATTAAACACTAAATTAGTTGTACCTTGCCTGGGTTCACAGACCTCATATTTACTTCCCAGAAATGTGCATGAATGTATTTTTTCTAGGCTGTCCCAGAGCTTGTTGTGGATTTGTTCACACACTGAATCAGATGCATTTTAATCTCCATCTCAGCCCATATGGTCACCCCATGAGCATTCAGAATAATTCTCAGGTACATAGTTACTCAGCTCTAAAAACAGTGTGAGCATGCCAGGCTTGTAACTTATTCATCATCTTCAATATAGTAATTTTTGAACCTCAAAAAAACATGGTAAAACTCTACTCTAGGCTATTAATTTCCAATCCCACTAAATAGCAGGATCAAAGCTGCCTCTGTTCCTAGTGTGAGGGGCATCCACGGTGAGAGAATGGATACCCAGAAACGTTTTCACTACCAAGCTGGGGTACGAAGCTTCCATCTGTGTAGGAGTTCAGGATCTGTTCTGTGATTTCTGTTGCTAGGCAACTGCTTCCTTTGTCTGCTTTGTTCAGAACAGTTGCTTTATTTTTACTTGGTTTAAATGATGCAGATCATAATGTGAAATTATAAAAGAAAATAGGGAAATTTATATCAAAAATTGTTCTAGGGAATTTGTGATCATGTGTGACAACTAGTGAATGTTGATGCAAATAGAGCTACCCACAAAAAAATTCAAGAACTCTAACCCAGCAGGTCTCACCTACCTGAGATTTGTTTTCAGTAAGTATTTAATAGGCTAGGGTTTCCTTTTGCTATCATCTATGTCTGACCAAAATAAAACTAAGTATTTAGGCAATACTTAATTAATACAAAATGCATCTTGAGATCAACTTGCAGGAGAAAATAACTTTCTTTTCGTGTCTGGTGTTGAGATAATTTGGGGGAGATTAAATATATTAAAATCAAGAAATAAACACAGATATGAAGGCAAAATATAGGATAAGGTTAAGGGATACATAAACTTTCCAAAATTTGAGAAACCTTGAAATCGGCAGTATAATAAATTTTCTTGTAGTTCTGATCTTCACAAACTGTAAGAATTAAACTAAATAAACTTCTTGATTGACAAAAACTCACCTTAAATGGCCACGTGTGATAAGTTTTTAATGATTCTTAATCTTTCATTTTAAGGTTGATTATTAAATGAAACAAAAACAATGACTATAGTCTGATTATGTTGATTGTCACATAGTTTGGCCTACGTCTTACAGAGTGGATTATAAAGCATTTAACCCCCTGCACACTGGTCACAACTGGCCTTATCTGAAAAGTTTCCAGTATTTGTTTCATTAGCCTTTTTGCATTTCTCACTGCTGCCTACAGTATTGACCTCTTAGGTTCTAGAAGACCCCGAAAAGATTCTCATTTTGTTTCTGAAACAAAATGCTTGCATATTTGTGAACGTATTCTGTCTTCAGTTTCTCCATTAGATAGAAAGATTTTACATCAATATGAAGAATTTAGAATCAAACATATAGGAGCAGATTATTTGTGAGGTCTTTTCACCAGTATTGTGATTTATGTAATTTGGAACTTTTGTTAATCTGAACTGAAGTCCTAGAATGATTTTTTAAGTGTCTCCATAATCACAAATCCTTCATTTTAGAATTGATTTTATTAGTAGTACATAAGAAAACTGTTTGACAAATTTTATAAGCAATAATACAACTAGTGTCATGGAGGTATTTTTCACCCTTAGATCCAAATGACCCAAGTTGGAGAACTGTTGATGTAGAGATGACAGTTTCATCAGGATCCAATTGCATGTGGAATAAAGCAAATTAGTCCTCAAGTGAGTTGCACCCATATTTGTTCTGTGAACAGCAAACCTCAATGGCATTGAATTTGAGAGGAGTGAAATTTGCTCTTTACCCTATGCAGGTACATTCCTGGGAGTGATTAAAAAGTGGGAAGAATGAGAGATTTTGATGCTATCGAGGTTTGCTGTTCACAGAACAAATATGGGTGCAGCTCACTTGAGGACTAATTTGCTTTATTCCACATGCAATTGGATCCTGATGAAACTATCATCTGTACATCAACAGTTCTCAACTTGGGTCCCAGACAAGCAGAGCAGGACAGAGTCTAAAGAGCATGAAGTGACCACTTCCTTCTTCTTTGGCAGAAACAGAAGAGCAAGACAAATAAGTCAAGAAATACTGGCCTGTATGTGGAAGCATAAGATTTCCTTAAGATTCATTAATATTCAAGAGATTTTATCCAATAATATTTTGAAACTAATAACGCCAACTCATTTATAAAATTACCATTTTTAGAATAACCCACAATGAAATAATTTATTATTAAGGTTATAATTATTGTTAATTTTGCATGAAAATCTATTATTCTCCCTGAAGGCTGACCCCTTGAGTACCATTCTTAGATAGTAGATTGGGTGCTTTATATAAGGCAATCTTTTCATAGCATTTACATTCTTAAATAGCAATATTTAGAAATTTTATTAATTATTTGTGCATTGAAATATCATTATATGAAAGAAAAACATATAATATGGTATAAAATGTAAAATAGATAAATAAATTAGATTAAAAATAAAGTATAATATGGAGTCTACACTAGGAAGGCCTTTTTGGGGGCTAAGTTCAGAACTGTAAAACAAGCTGAGTATTCCAAAAATAAATGTTTTGTTTGGTTTCGTTTTGGTCGCTATGGCACAGCGAACACATAGGTTTCAGTCAAAGAATTATAGAGCCTGCTATCTGCTATAACAGGCACTTAGTCAAACCGTGCACAGTGCAGTATTCACTGAAAAGGAGAGGGATAGCTAAATTAGAGGGAATGCAGGAAAGAAGGTGTATTAGTTAGGGTTCGCTGGAGAAACAGAATCAACAGGAAACACTCGCAAATATAAAATTTATAAAAGTGTCTCATGTAACTGTGGGAGCACAGAGACCAAAATCCACAGGGCAGGCTGCGAAGTTGATGATTCTTATGGAGGGTCTGGACAAACTCCACAGGAGAGGCTCGCTGGCTGAAGCAGGAAGAAAGCTTGTCTCTTCTGAAACATCCTTAAAAGGCTTCCAGTGATTAGATTAAGCATTACTCACTGCAGAAGACACTCTCCTTGGCTGAATACAAATGGAATCAGCTGCAGATGCAGCTGATGTGATCATGATTTAATTCTATGAAATGTCCTCAACACAACAAACAGGCCAGCACTTGCCCAACAAGACAAACAGGTACCACCACTTGGCCAAGTTGACACATGAACCTGACCATGACAGAAGGATAAGATTTGAAATTTCTTATTTTTAAAGAAGACAGTAGAGTTCCATTTCTTGATATGTGAAAAGATTGATTTGAGTAGAAGTTTCTCTCCATAGCAGCACATCATAAACTTAAATGAGTGCAAGGGACACACAGGTGCCAAAACGACAGGGAGTGGTAATTCACTGAATAAAGGTTTTTCATACTTATTATCTGCATTTAAATTTGATCTATAGTCAGTCCACTGATCGCCAATTTAACTCATCTTATATAGCATGATAGACAAATAGTTGATTTAAATAATAATAACAATAGTGGAAAAGAACAATAATATAGTGCTAATATGCCAAGCACAACTCAGAGCAGGTAAGTAATTGACCTAAATTTGCATAACAATCCTACAGCTAGAGTTAAAACTCTGGCTCAAGAGTCCAAATGCTTACATTGACTTATACTTATTAATTTTTATATTGATTTTTCCCTTTAAAAGCTTATTAAGAGTTGTTTTTTAAAACATTATAATTCTAAATACAATTTCATCTATGTCTGGGACTTGTCCAATTTCTATGAAATACTCAGTAACAGAACCAAAACTTTTTATCTTGAAACTCATGTTCCAGCCATATAGCCTGCTATCACAAATGACATCGGCTAGAATGCATATTGTCACCTCTGTTCAAGAGGTTGAAATGCTTAAAGCTAACAAAGCATATTTCTCTATCATCATTTATCTTCTTGTTAAATATGAATTACCTTTAATTTTATAAAACCAATCTTAGGGAAATAAAATATTAGCTTAAGTTCAAAGTATAATGATAAGTAAACCAAAACAAATGAAAAAACAAAGCATAAAATCATGATACAGATAGTTCATTAAAGCAAGTTGTTTAAAGAAGAATATGTCTTCTACTTCTTAACTATGCCCCTCTTATGGAAAGCCTTGATTTATTTCTCATTTTATAGTTCTTCATGTTCATGACAGCTGTTCCAACAATGAAAATTGACTATGTAATGCCATATCTCCTCACACTCATCAGAATATAATTATTCTTATAATTTATAAGTAATGTCTGAATTTAAACCTTTTTTATATATTTAACTATTTTTCTGTAATATTTGCTTAATGTCTTCACATTTGCTTTTTTCCCTTAAAACTGTTATGGTGAGAACTCAAAGCACCTCGAGCAGCTGGTGATAGAATAGCTCAAGCTGTTTTTTGATCCGATTAGTATATGCTCCCAGGATGAGGAATTAAAATAAATTAGCTTGAGACTAAAAGAAACTGTATTCCAAGTAAATAAAAGCATGCACTATAACACAACATTGCAAATTATCTGTATCTCAGAAAACACATCATAAAAACTAGAAATTATTTTAAATAGTGGATAAATTGTGAACTTACCATTTGTTAGTTAAAATTACCAGACATATATTTCATTACCCAAGAACCTCACATTCTTACATTCAAGAAACAAGTGAAAATGTATTACCTATATATTTGGAGATACCAAAGGCACAAAGCTACTTGTCATTAATCATAATTTAAAATCATTTTAAGTGTTAGATAATTAATAATATTTCTCTCCTAAAAAATGTGCAACATTTTTCTTATTCTAGACAGAGCATTCAAATATATAGTATGCGTGTAAACTTCATAGTGTTTATTGGCCCATAATTTAGCTGTGCAAACAGTAAAAGTGTCATGTAAGATGTACAATAAATCTATGTTACCTGGAATATAAGAATAAAACCTATGATGGTATGGTAGTTTGAAGCTATGTGCCCCAGAAAAACATATTCTTAAAATTAGTCTATTCCTGTGAGTGTGAACTCTTATAAATAGGACTGTTTAATGAAGTAACTTTTGTTCAGGTGTGATCCAGCCAAATCATGATAGGTCTTAATCCTTTTATCAAGGGGCTCTCAGGAAAGGTCACAGAGAAGGTGTAAAAGTCAACAGAACCCATAAGAGAAAGGAGAAACCCAGGAGAGACCACTATGTGCATTGGCATGTAACAGAAAAGCCAAGGACCAAGGATTGCTGGCAGCCAGTCCCAAAATACCACAGTCTTCTGGGAAAAAGTATTGCTTTAATGACACCTTGATTTTGGACTCTTCGTTTCCTCAAAACCCTGGACCATTGAAGTCCCATTGTTTAAGCTGGTGAGATAACGTTTTGTGTGAAATTTCAGGATAATTATCAAATGTGAACTCATATTAACCCTAGTTATGACTTTTCCCTTACTGGGACAATTAGTTTCTTTTGATTTGTCTGTAAATTTCTGGTAGCTTACTTTCAGACAAAATGAGATTTTCATTCTAAATCAAATACATGCCATTTATGTTTATAAAAACAAAAATGTTAAATCACAATTCAGAAAAATCTGTTTTCAAAATACTCTATCATAGAAACAGGATTTGTGTCTACAAACTGATCAATTAGACATAATTATATGGAGCTCTTAGAAATAACTGGATTCCCAGTTGGAAAACCGCTAATCTACTGTTGTGTTCTTTAGTTATAAGCTCTGTGGCTCTGGATTTTAAAAGTCATTATTCTAATGATTGGGGATTAAAACTATAATCATTTGGCATACAATGCATTACCAGAAGTACCATCACCAAGAACAGCAGGAGTGAGCTGTTTAAAATAGTTTTATCACCATTTACCTATAAGATCCATGCTGTTCTTAAACATCAGTCCTGATGGAGGTTGCTGTCTAGAACTGGAATCTTTGCAAAAATGCACAATTCGAACTTATTGTCTTGGGCATATCAATGGATTAAAAAACACTATTGGTTTTAAATATTATGATATTCTTTATATCTATATTCTTTAAGTTTTCTCTCATAGACATATGCTGCTACTTTTAAATTAAAAAGATATATTTTGGTAAAACACCCATTAACATGTTTTTGTCCTACTATCATGTTTTCTATCCAAACTTCATACAATTTTTCAATTTTAATTTACACCTATGACCTTAGATCTAATAATCTATCTCACCATTAAAATAGAACACCTTTTAGAGATGCTTAAAGCATAGGATAAAAACATCAGATAATACTTATAGTTAAATCATGGTAGGGACCCAAATGATTCTCTACACACTTTTAGATTGAGCTGCTTCTTGCAGGCTGTATGTTGACTCTTGCATGTTCATCAGACTGAGGTTTATGCTAGACTTCTAGCTTTGACTTACTACATTTAATCATCAAAGCATTAAACAAGCAAGTTTTTTCTTAGTGTTGTAAATTTTCTGATGCTGCTTTTGGATGTTGTTCAACATGGTGTGTGAAAAAATATGTAAGAAAATAGACAATCAGAGAGATAGGTTTGTTTGTGTCAAAATTTGTCTTTACTTGTAACTTCATACAGTGTTTATAGAGCATGAAAGGAGGGAGAGTCTGGTTTGTACTTGCATATTCCTGCTGAAAGCATTTCATGGTAGAGCACTGATTTTAGAATTTGTAATAGCAAAGTTAAAAGAAAGAAATGGGATAAAATACTAGCAGGAGGTATTTGGGTAAAATTTAAAGAAGCAACTTACTATCATATTTATGCAAGGTTTTTAAACTTTGCAAGAACTGGAAGGCAAATTACCAATCTACAGCTTTCCTAGCCTAACTTGTTAGCCTAAAAGAAAATGGAGCTGCTGTGTATTAGAAAATCTGTTTTCATTATCAAGTGGAATTTACAAACAGTCCACTGTCCTATTTGCTAAAGCTAAGGGCCTACATCTTAACAGAAACAGGGTGCCACAAGAAACATTAACCTCAGGTTGTATATTCTTCCAGATTTTCCCGACTCTTTGGTTCAAATATCTTAGTCTGAATACTGGCTAAAAAGCACAAGTTCTTTTCCTTTAGTCCTTTTGTCTTTAACCTTATTTTCTAATACTAGACCTTGTTCTGGTTTTGTTTGTTTGTTTTTCATCTTCACTGAGAAATCCTGAAATCAACAAAAATTGGTATTTAATTGTAAGTGTGCTTCTCAGATGCTGAAAGAAACATCTTCCAGTTCATTTCCTCTTTGACCAATCCTGAACTATCTATCAACTCTCAGAATAGATCTTCTGAAATCCTGAAGCCAGCTTCTTTGGGATTTTGTTTTGTTTTTAAGTCTCTATTACCCTTTTTAATTCCAGATTCCCTTTCAGAACAGAAGATGTCACCTGTTCTGTTCTGGTGTTTATTCTCTTCCTTTTGCTCAATCCATATCCCGTGACTCCCCAGCATCATGCCTATTTATTGTAAGAAACAATAATGCTGAAATTTACTTATGAGTCTTTTGTCTGGGAGGAGAGTAGATGACAGTGATTTTACATTCATTCCTTAAAAGCAATAAAAAAGTAACAAATTAACAACCTCTACTGGTCAGTTATACCTGAATAATAAAATAGCATGAATCTTTTATTCTTAGCCAGTCTCCCTAAGGAAGATAGAATGCTATGCTGAAAATAATTCAGAATGCATTACTGATCAGAGGAATAAATATAATAATGAGAATTAAGCTCCCTACCTTGGGGGAAGATGGATGGGTAGTGAATAGTTAAGAGGGGGCATATGGAAGGAAAACTATATGATGATTGATTCACCATCACAGGGCACAGAATAGTGTGTGTCTTGTTTTTCCTAATACTTGGGAGGCCTAATCTTTGACTTTCACTGGATGAATGACGCTGGGAAAGATCCACTGCCATCAAGTCAGAGTCAAAAAAGATGTTAAATACTGGTCCCAGGTTTAGGCACCAAATCAAACCAAACCAAACAAAAAAATCCATCACTGTCAATTCATTTACAGGGAAACAGCTAAGCAGAGTTGCACTGCAATTTTCAGGAATTCTTTCTCAAGATGACAGACTGAGCAATTGCATTGCCCTCATTTCAGCCACCAAACCCTGCTTAAATGAAAGTATATACAAAGCAATAAACCTGTAACAGCAAAGAAAATGGTAGGGAGTGGTCACTAAATGGTGATAGTTCTAAAACTCTCAGAAGGTTAAAAACAGGGGGTCGTTGCATAGATGCTGAAGTTGTGCCGTTGGTGAAAACCCAGGAGAGACTCTACATTCTGAATCAGAAGGTATGCAGAGTTTGGAGTAAGAAGACAACCAGAAATGGGGATGAGGAGCACAGAAAATTGAATGCCTATCTGTGTATTAACGGCATCACTCAGGGACAATGACATTGGACAGAATGAATTTGAACCCCCTCATAACATGTGAGTAATAAACAATACTTAGCAAATCAAAATTATACTACTGCTATTTTCAAATTTCAGAGCTAAGTTATAGACAAAGTAAGGAAAATTTAGCAGTGGTTGACCACCTTGATAGAGATGATATTGCAAAGGAGGAAGTAAAGGGAAAGAAGAGGCACTATTAATCTCATATTCAAAGATAGGGAGTGAAGAAACATAATCAAAAGTGACTGAAACAAGAAATTGAAATTTAAGCATAATATTTAAATTTATACAATCAGTAAAAAATGAAATAATAATCAAATATTGAGAATATATGAAGAAAATAAAGGAGACAAAATGAGTTAAATCCTTATTTAAAAAATTAAAGTCGGGGGGAGGGAAAAGGCACCATACAAGCAGGGCAAGAAACAAGAAAACAAGAACTGAAAAATCATCCTCTGTTAAACAAAACCTAAGCTAGAGGTCCAGAAAAAGCTGAACTGAAGGTCAAAGAACAGATAGACAACAAACTCATCTGGTAAGAAAACCCTAGGTAAGAGAAGTGAAAGCAATCTCCAGACTAAACTAATTAAGGTAATTAAATGTCTAGATGCCAGAAAAAATAACAAATCACACGAGGAAAATTGAAGATATGGCCCAGTCAAAGGAACAAACCAATAGTTCAAATGAGATACAAGATCTGAAACAATTAATTCAGAACATACAAACAGACATGGAAAACGTCATCAAAAACCAAATCAATGAATTGAGGGAGGATATGAAGGAGGCAAGGAATGAACAAAAAGAAGAAATGGAAAGTCTGAAAAAACAAATCACAGAACTCATGGGAATGAAAGGTACAGTAGAAGAGATGAAAAAAAACAATGGAAACCTATAATGGTAGATTTCAAGAGACAGAGGTTAGGTTAGTGAACTGGAGGACAGAACATCTGAAATCCGACAAGAAACAGAAACTTTAGGGGAAAAATTGGAAAAATATGAGCAGGGACTAAGGGAACTGAATGATAATATGAAGCGCACAAATATACGTATTGTGGGTGTCCTGGAAGGAGAAGAGAAGGGAAAAGGAGGAGAAAAACTAATGGAAGAAATTATCTCTGAAAATTTCCCAACTCTTATGAAAGACCTAAAATTACAGATCCAAGAATTGCAGCATACCCCAAAGAGAATAGATCCAAATAGACATTCTCCAAGACACTTACAAGTCAGAATGTCAGAGGTCAAAGAGAAAGAGAGGATCTTGAAAGCAGCAAGAGAAAAGCAATCCATCATATACAAGGGAAACCCAATAAGACTTTTAGATTTCTCAACAGAAACCATGGAGGTGAGAAGACAGTGGGATGATATATTTAAATTACTAAAAGAGAAAAACTGCCAACCAAGAATTCTATACCCAGCAAAATTGTCCTTCAAAAATGAGGGAGAAATTAAAACATTTTCAGACAAAAAATCACTGAGAGAATTTGTGAACAAGAGACCAGCTCTGCAAGAAATACTGAAGGGAGCAGTAGAGACAGATATGAAAAGACAGAAGAGAGAGGTGTGGAGAAGAGTGTAGAAAGAAGGAAAATTAGATATGACATATAAAATACAAAAGGCAAAATGGTAGAGGAAAGTACTACCCAAACAGTAATAACACTAAATGTTAATGGATTGAACTCCCGAACCAAAAGACATAGACTGGCAGAATAGATTAAAAAACAGGATCCTTCTATATGCTGTCTACAGGAAACACATCTTAGACCCAAAGATAAACATAGGTAGAAAGTGAAAGGTTGGGAAAAGATATTTCACACAAATAAAAACCAGAAAAGAGCAGAAATAGCTATACTAATATCCAACAAATTAGACTTCAAATGTAAAACAGTTAAAAGAGACAAAGAAGGATACTATGCACTAATAAAAGGAACAATTCAACATGAAGGCATAACAATCATAAATATTTATGCACTGAACCAGAATGCCCTAAAATGCATGAGGCAAACACTGCAAACACTGAAAAGGGAAATAGACACATCTACCATAATAGTTGGAGACTTCAATTCCCCACTCTCATCAATGGACAGAACATCTAGACAGAGGATCAACAAAGAAACAGATAATTTGAATATTACAATAAATGAGCTAGACTTAACAGACATTTATAGGACATTACACCCCACAACAGCAGGATACACCTTTTTCTCAAGTGCTCATGGATCATTCTCAAAGATAGACCATATGCTGGGTCACAAAGCAAGT